>CM038359.1:30438311-30543311 GCA_021464625.1 Proterorhinus semilunaris
ATTAGTGAAAACCTGTGCTGATGTTGTTATGGATGTTACCATGGAAACGGACGCGATCAATGTCACAAAATCAATGGGCCATAATAAACAAAGACTATGGGCTCCTGTCTGTGCGTGTTCTAGTGTTGTCGCTCACCATAAACAGACCTTTTCACTCCCGTATTGTCAGCGCTCAAATTACCTCCAACATGGATGTGGATAACCAAATACGACGTTTGCTTTTATTGTTTTTGTTTATTGTTTAAACTGGGAACTTCCTGTTGCTTGAAAGCAGCGATTGTTGTTTTTTTATCATCCAGAACACAAACATGAATCCGCTCTCCTGGTGTGTTCGTCGGGCAGCAGATGTTGTAACGGCCGCCGGATTAAAAGTAGTTTGTGGACTTCTGTGGACGTGTTTTCTTAGAGACCCGGGGGGGGGTCAGAGGCGTATCTGACATCTGTCCACTGGAAGAGCTGGGGGCGGGGTCTGTGTGGGGGAATCTCCGGGGGTTTAATGCTCGGCCGCACGCCACTCATTTACACAACAATAACCAGCACCTGTCAGAGCCACGGGACGGAAGTATTTTTGGCACAATTTTAGCCAGAGTCATATTTTTTCCTGCTTCAAACTAGACTAAAACTAAATAGTTAATGAGACTTGGACTATGGCGGCAATGTCCAGGTATTGTTGTCGTGTCCTGTTGCTTTTTCATAGTTTCTTTTTGTTGCTTTTTTGTCGTGGTTTCCCCATGTTTCTGTCACGTTTTTGTTGTATTATTGTTGCTTTTCTGGCACGTTTTTGTCGCTGTTTCATCCTCGTTTCTGTTGCTATATTGTCAAACTGTAGAAAATGTGCTGTATTTTAGGAGGGAAAGGGATGACCTGTGAAGGGAACTACCTGCTCTGGAGAACTGAACTAAAGCTGAGACCAAGTAAAAGCTAATTCATTATAAATGTATGAACTATTCTGGAATCATTCTCTCCTGCGCCGTCAACACTTTCCCTTCAAGGCCAAGCCATGGACCAGATACGGACTGAGCTCCTTCGCTCATATTTTGCATAAGACTGATTTTCAGATTGTAAACAACTGCACACACATACCCCTCCCTAACCACGCCCCCGTTATTCTGCGTCTGCCTCAACATGTTTCTTCAGCCCCGCCCATCGGTCAACAGCCAAACGTCCTCATAATATTCTTTGCAAACAACAAAATATCAAATCTCTGTGGGGTCTAGTTATGTATAAAACCATATAGATATTTTTGGCAAACACATGCAACCCTAAAAGCCTGAATAAAAATGAACCATTACAAAATCAGGATTGTGGTTTGGCCTAAACAACTCCCTCCTCTCGGTCCATCATGGTGGTTCTGCTGCTTGATGTTTTTATGTTTGAGCTTTGCCTTAACGTAACCTGATTGTAATTTCGCAAATCTTCTTTTGTAAGAAGATTCCTTATGTACGAAATGCGCGGTATAAATAAACATGCCTTACCTTTCCTTGTTCAGGTGGAGGTTAGGAGATTAAATCTGACACATTTAAGCCAAATCTGGTAATAATTCTAACAATTTTCTTTTTAAACCACTGTCCTTGCCAGAATTTCAGATTCTGTATCGGTGAAAATAAGTGATTGTAGTGAAAGTCAATGGGGCAAAGAGTGTGAGTATTTGAGTAAATTATATATTTCTTTCAATGACACATCTGATACCTTCAAATATAAATCTCAAGGCCCTTGTCAAAGATCATCACCTTAGCGCAGCCATTCCCAAAGTCCGGGACATCGCGGCCCCCTTATTGATCAGAAAATCCCTCAGGGCCCCGCAAATCATAATAATTTACTCCATTCATAAGAATTTGTTATAGTTTTACAGCTAAAATGACATTAAAAGTAACATCTCGCTATGACAGTAGACTAAATACTGTTTTAAACCGGTGCATTTGTCCAGATAAATGTATTTTTTCTTTCAAAATTAACTTTTTTCATTGTACTTGTTTTGCAGACAAGCTTTGGGGGCCCCCCTGTATTGCCTCTGAGGCCCCCCAGGGGGCCCCGGACCCCACTTTGGGAACCACTGCCTTAGCGCAAAAAAACCTTTGAGTTACAACACACATATTTTCATGTTTTTCACTTTTACCCCAATTTTTCCACTTTGTTTCCATTTTATTAATTTTTTCGATACCAGTAGTACCTAAACCTTTTTTCAATACCAGGCTGGTGATGTTTAATGAGACCCATCCCGAGTCATGCCCAACAGCTTTAAATAAAATACTTATATAAAGGGGAAGAACAAAACCACTGGATCGTGACAAACTAACTGCAACACCTGCGTTTTTTTTACCACAGTGTCGATGTAATTCTGGCGTTTTCTGCAAACCAAAGCGCAATTATAACAAGTCGTTCCTGAAAACTGCCGTTGCCATGGAACACGCCTGCACTGATTACGCAGAAGCATCCGCCCATACGTGATGTGCGGTCAGTGACTCACTGCGCCCAGAGGAACTCCCGAACTCGTGTGGCGTCCTTGCATAACTTCCACACTGGCATCCGAGGAATGCACCATTGCAGACACGACACAAACCTACAGTGTGCGGCGCTTACATATAAAGACGCACTTGTCACGCACAGCTGCAGAGACGGGAGGAACGAGGAACCAAACAAGTGTCATCACGAGCCACAACATTATGACCACCTGCTGCACAAATGTGGATCCACCAAGAGTCTAGAAAGTGTGTTCATTAAGCCATTATTCTTTGCTCCGTACTCATTTATCGAAGGTGTTTCTGCTTGAACATATGACTGTGTGGAAACCCTGTGTTTAAGCGTTTAAAGTGCTTTCCAATAATAAACAAACCCGTCTTGCTTCAGTCTGTCTGAAAAGCTCAAAACACTTGGGTTGGATTATTTCATATTATGCATAATCGTGACTTAACCTCTTGGGCTTTATCCAAATCTTAAAGCTTCAACAACAACAACAAAAAAAGCATCAAAATTGCAATGAAAGCGAGGACATAAACGCACCGAAAAGTGACGACAACGTGGCGAAAACTCCACAGAAAAGCAGCAAAAAAAAAAGACAAAAAGGTGACATTAAAAACCTGAACAACGAAAATCGACAAAAGAGCGACAGTATAGCGACAAAAAGGCAAAACATGAGTCAAACACGACAAAAAACACTAAACACGAAAAAAGTTGCGATCCCTCTTGTAGGTCTTAGCTTTCAACTGAGGCATTACACTGGCAACAAAAGGAAAAAAAGGGAAAAAAAGGTGAAAAAAATGGCCAAGGCACTCATCTATGAAATATAAAAAGCCTTTATTAAATCACATGGCTAGAAAAGGTAAAAAAGCGCTCTGAGGCATTACACTGTTGCGAAGCTTTTACATTTGGGTAAAGCCGAACTGGAGAAAATGCGCTCGTTTCAGGCGGGGGTTAAGAGTTAAACACATTCGTTTGAGTGGATGGTTCTATGAAACATGTACAAAAACATGTACAATAGGCCGGGATGAATGATGTGAGTGAGTGGTTGGAGGCGGTCGGAGGGGCCGATGGCGCAGATTGGCTGCCTCGCTTCCGTCAGTCTACCCCAGGGCAGCTGTGGCTACAATAGTAGGTTACCACCACCAAGTATGGAGTGAATGAATAATGTAAAGCGTGTCCAGAAAAGCGCTGTATAAAACCGATGCATTATTATTATTATTATTATTATTATTATTATTATAATGTGTAATAAGGTCTAAGTCAGGGGTGCTCAAAGTGCGGCCCGAGGGCCAAATGCGGCCCCCAGACCAATTTCCGGTGGCTCTCGGGCTTCTTGCTGAATTGGCACACTTCGCCAGCTCCTTTTTATTTCAGGTATAATAATTCTACACAATTGGAACCTCAACATTGGGCTGTAAGACTAACCTTGATCGAAATGGAGGTTTGAGCGACTGCGACTGCGTGACCTCACGGCGCGGCGGGCGTTTTGGTTTGAGTGACGGACATGTTTATTACAGCCTTGTTCCTGTGGCCGCTGCCCCTCAGACGGGGCTTCGGGAAATCGTTTGTCTGCGCTGAAAAACAGCGTCCAAAATGCAAACTATTCTCACCGCTCGTAAACAAATGAGCGTTTGGCGACCAGCAGAACGGGTCGTGTCACGTGATCCTCATTAGTTCACAGTCGAGGAGGTAAAACAAAAACATCACCTCTGTGCACAAGCCTAGCATTGTATTCAACTGCGCCTAAATGTCCCATAATATTTAACATGTTTGTAAATATGATGTAAATATGAGCCGGTAGCGCTGTACTTTACTTTATGTTGTTCTTTATGTTGTGTGTGTTTTTATTGAATTTGTTTTAATTAGCCGTGTTGAACAGACACATTTCTGCTCTTTTGAACAGACAACGTTATTATATATATATTGTATATTGCAGCCTGTTATTCGGAGCATTCATGTCGCTGAGCGTGTGAGAAAATGATTCAAAACAAGTGTGTTCATAAACTCCATAAAATGCCTCTTTGCCTCCCGCAGATCTGCATCCTGTTGAAACATGAAGCTGAACTGTAATAACTGAGCACCGTGATGTTTAACGGCAGCTTTAGAAGTTCATCTGCAGCTCGATGCTCGATAAATAAATATATAATAATAATGATTATGAAAATTAAACCCAAATTAAAATTATACTGAGGATGGTAATGACAACTGGGAAGTATCAAGATCTCAGAGTATAATATCTATTAATGTACCTTTATAACATAAAAGTAACTCTCGGTAATCACAATCAACAATCTGAAAGAAATATATTAAGGATACATTTCTTTTTTTGACTGCTTTGTGCCAGACATTGTACATGAAACGAGATCGTTGTTGTGCGTTGTTTCAATTAATTATATAAACAGTTCATATATTTTTTTGTAAGTTGAAAGTTGGTCTGTACGAATGTAGCTGCTTGAAATGTTTTGAAATGTTCTTTTTTTATTTATTTTATTGCACTTGGGGGTGGGGGCGCTCATAAGCTTTTGCTTCAGTCCACTCCTTTTGAGCACAATGTGTACTGCTCAAATAAACTAATAAACTAGTTGGATGCTCAATTGCATGAAAGGTAAAACATAGGCTGTACATGAAAAAAATCAAAAATCAAATCACAATATCTATCAGGGAGCACTATGGTGTTTAGCATGAATAAAGCTGTAATGCATGTGGGGCGAAGGTTTCACTGCACTGACCGCCCATCCCTTCGTGGTCTACTGAATGTGAAGAAAGGACCGTGAGGAGTGAGAGTCCGAGCTGGTTAGTATTTTGAATCGGCCTCAAGCGCACTCTGCAGGCAAAAGTGGGAATTACTTGTTTTTAAAGCTTTCACTCTCACCTAAAGATGTGCAAGGATATCGATGGCGGCGCGATGAACGCACTTTAAACCTGGAACTGCAGATGCATTATGGGCTTATGTGCAGGACCGCGTTGGCCTCTGTTTATGTTGCAGTGAAGTTCAGGATTTACAGCTCGGCGCTTCAGCAGAAGAAGAAACACGGCTTTTGTTTCCCACCTGCAGTAGATAGACGTGTCCCGCGGCGCTGCTCAGACAGAGGACGTTTTCTCTGGAGGGGTGTTCGGGGACCGGCTGCACCAGACTGTCCCACACGCGCAGCTCCATGACGGGGCCCGGGTCGCCCTCGCGGAGCTCCGCCACGGGGTCCAGACCGGGACACGCGAAGAACTGCAGCCAACAGCCCCTCAGTTTCACCCAGTACTTCTTCCACTTCCTCCTCGGCGCCAGCTCCAGTTGGTCTCGGCTCAGTTTGACCAGAGGTTTGATCCAGATCCAGCCGGCTCTGCGGACCACGCCCCGCTCCAGACTCTGCTCCCCTGGACCACGCCTCGGCCGCTGCTCCTCGCGGTCCACAGAGTCCCGGTCCGAGGACGTCTGAGCGGAGCCTAACGTGGATCTGGACTCCAGGTCCTGGCGGAAGTTCTGGTAGACGCTGAGGCGCGGGTCTGGACCGGCCTTGGTCTGAGTCTGGTCCGGGTTTGGGGCTTGGATTTGAGGCAGGTCTGAGTTTTGGAGAGGGTTGAAGGACCAGTTGCTGCTGAGGTCTGGGTCCTGGAAGAAGAGGAGACCGTTTAGACCTGGGTTTGTCCTAAACTTCTTCTCTTCCTAAATAAAGTCTTTATCAAACTTGGATTCAGTTTGTCTGATTTTATTTGTTTTATGTTTTGTTTCATATTATTTTATTTTTATTTCATTTATAATTTAATTGTATGTAAACTTTAACATTGAATTTGTATAAAAAATGTCTTTCATAATTTTTTTACCTATATTTATTTTTCACGTTTTGGGGATGAAGAATATTTGTAATAATTTTTTTACTTGTATTATTATTATTTTTGTTGTTTGTTTTATATTTATATTTATTCATTGTTCAGGTTTTGACGATTGTCAACAACATTTTGCCATAGATCACGATATATCGCGATACCCAGTATTGATGCTTAATCAAAGTATCTATACTTGATCTCCAATGAAGGTTCCTGAGTCGTCTTCTGTACTTCTGTATCGAGACGTTAAACACTGATATGAAATTTGTTAAGTTAAAAGGAAGAACCGATCAATATAGTCCTGCTTAATGTGTTATTAGTTCAGCATCCGTCAAAGTTTTGTGGAATCACTTTATTTTAAACCTTGACACATTTTACCAAACTAAATTCAGTTCAGTGTAATCTACTCTGTAACAATGTGTAATAACTTGTACCTGTGTGTTAGATACACAATGGAATATTTGTACTTTGTATGTACATAATGTAATAAGACACGAGACCCTTAGGGTTATGTGTTATTAAATTATGTACCTACAAATTACAAATATTCCATTGTGTATCTAACACACAGGTACAAGTTATTACACATTGTTACACAGAACATTACACTGTACTGAATTTAGTTCAGTTGGTACAAAGTATCAGTGTAAAATAAAGTATAACAAGTATTTTATAAAATGAGATGTTTGGTTGAGCTTTTTTATCTTGAACTCTTGTATCAACAGATATTCAGCACTTTGTGACATTTTATTGTGGATACTTTTCGACACATGAGTATTTTATATCAGGGCTGTAACTAACGATTATTTGGAGTAAACTTAAAGTGAATGTTTGTTAGAGGTTCTTAGCGCTAATTCTGCTTTCTGATTGGATGAGACACAGACAGATATTATGAAATTTACAATGTACAAAACACTACATACACGAACTAGGTTTTTATTAAAAATACTATATTTTAATGTCATGTTTGCTCTATTTGAGTCTGTGTGAACCAGAATACGATTAATCAATTACTAAAACAGTTGTCGACTATTTCAATAATCGATCAGTTGTCGATTAATCGATCAGTTGATTCAGACCTATTTTATATTCACACATTTTAAAGATGCATTATGCAACGTTGTATGCAAAAAAATATATATATATATATATATATACACTACAGTATATATTTGTGCGTATTTGACCTTTTAACTGCTGACGGAGCCTCTCACCAGAAAACCTCCCAAACAATTGATCCTGGAGCGTTTTAGAGACCCCTGAGATCAAAAGCAAAGGCTCCATGTTGACCACGACAAGGTCAAATACACACAAATATCAACTTGTTTTATTTTGCATAAAAAGTTGCATAATGCACCTTTAAGGAAAATATATTACTTACCATAAATGACTTAGTGTATCGCAATAAGTATCGAATCGGCGTCCAAGCATCTCGATACATATTGGATTGTGACAAAAGTGTATCGTCCCAGCCCTAATTGTTTTTTATTAATTGTTTTTAAGTTTTGAGCATTTTTTCCTTTTATGGATTCTAATCTTACGTTATCCCCCCTCACTTCCTGTTTTAGGCCAGCTCTCCTCTCTGATTGGCCGCCTCTCACCTGGACCCGCCTCTTCTTGATCCTCAGACTTCCCGTCCAGTCGCTGAGTTTCCTGATCCTGCTCTTGAACGCGTCCGTTTTCGGGGTCAGGACGGGCGACGAATCGGGACTCTGGGAGGAGCCCGGACTCTGGGAGGAGCCCGGACTCTGGGAGGAGCCCGGACTCTGGGTCTGGAGGGACTCCCCGAACCCGCTGTCCTGGCACGAACCGCTACTTAAATTGTACTTCTCCGCCTCCTGTAAAGTCTCCTCCGAGCTCGAGCTCACGACGTCACTGTCACATCTCGCGCCGGGCCACGAACCCGCAAACACGTTATTGGGAAGAACTCGCCCAAAGTCCGCGTTTAAATCCACATCGTGCGTCCGGTTTTGACGCCTCGTTGGCTGATTATGTTTCCTGCAGCCGCTCTTCTGCTGACTCCGCCCCCACCAGGTGTGCACAGGCCGAAGCTCCGCCCCTTCACAGGTAAAGTTGCTGTCGGCGTTTCCCATGATCGTCTGAAAAAAACAAATGAATAAACAGGTTATTTATAATATATTTTCACTTTTAGATTTTACTATAGATGTTCGGTTTTTGGTTTAGTCTGAGTTTTTAGCGACTGCGGTTCTTGAGTAAAGGCGCCCCCTTGTATCTGTGCTCTTCCGTCCCCACGATCCTCGCCCCGTCCCAGTCCATTACGTGATTCTCCCTTTTGCAGTGATCAGATATTGCAGATTTTAGGTTTTCGGTTAGAAGAACAGCTGATAAGAGACGCCTCTGAGGAAGAGGGAAGTAAAATTCCCAGCCCGTCGAAATGCGGATTTAAAGCAGCGCTAAGTAACTTGTTTACCTTAATAAATTGGGGGGTCTTTCATCTCCCCCTGGTGTCTCTGGCCAGAAAACCACAATTGCAACTTCCCAGCCGCCGGGTCGGAGTCACCAATACACACAATGGAATCACGAAGAAGAAGCTAACAGGCTAACGGGTAAAGCTAACTCTGGGCTAGCGCCACTTAAACAGTATTTACAGCCAAGTTTGAGTGAAATAAATGATCTCCATTGTGTAATTGGATGAACAACAAGGCCGTGGGAACCCAGGGTGCTGAGGGCGCTTCAGCACCCCCTGGTGGATAGTTTGAAAACTGCAGGCAATATTATTAAATAGGAAATATGCACGGAAAAAGTGGTTTTGGGGTAAACTTTATCCCTCAGCACCCCCTAACTAAAATGTCTTCCCACGGCTCTGATGAACAACATCCCTCTGTCCCTTTGTCTTTTCTGTCAGCGTAGTATTTACTCTCACGGACGATTAATGAGTAAAAAACACAACATGCTACGACACCTGCAGTGGCACTTATGGCCTCTAGGGGCAGAGTTACTTAGTACTGCTTTAAACAAACCTTTTTCGTTATAGTGTCTTTCTAAAGTAACCTTTAAGACAATGTTTGAAACAAGAAGACATGCTGAATGTAATAAAAATAAATAATTTGATTAGTATGATTTATTTTTTTTATATTTATACATTATATTCTACCTAAAGGTTTGAATATTTGCAAAGGCACTTCTTTGGCTGTAGCTCTAAAGCCAGTTGCTTTTGGCTCTGGGCGTTTGGGTTTTTTGAGCTCGTTGTCACTCGGTATAAAACTTAAGGAAAACTCTGATCATTTTGGAGTTTGGAGGAAACTGTTGGAACTCGTGAGCTGGAGGAAGAAAGACCGAGCTTTGTCGCAAACATTGTTTTCAGTCGTTTAGCTTTTTATTAATCTCTTCATAAAACGCCTGAACCGAGCGCATTTTATCCCGTTCGGCTTTACCCAAATCTTAAAGCTTCTCGACTGGAGCGCAACATGTGTAACGCCTCATTTGAAAGCAGTGTTAATTTTGACATATTTTAATTTAGTTTTAGTCTTTTGACGAAAATGTGATTGAATTTTAGTCGAGTTTTAGTCAAAAAAATATCTTCAATTTTAGTCGAGATTTAGTCGACTTTGTATTAATAATATTCATTATAATCATATTTAATGGAGGTCCTGCTTCATGGAGCTGCTCCTCATGAACAAAGCTCAGTGAAGTTACATGATATGAGGCTCTTTCAGACGGTCCATAGAAGTTTGGATGATTTTAGTCTCTCCTTTTCATTTTTATTTAGTCTCATTTTAGTCGACTCAAATATCTGGACATTTTAGTCACAGTTTTAGTCTCATGAAAAACTTTTAATTTAGTTTTAGTCCAATTTTAGTCGTCAGAAAAATCACTTTGACTAAAATTAAGACTCAATATTTTAGTCGACGAAATTAACACTGTTTGAAAGCTAAGTCATATAAAAGCCATATTTTTTTTAACGTTTTTTTCGTGTTTTTGTCCCTTGTCTTGTGTTTTGGCAACGTTTGTGTTAAATTTTTTCACTTCCTTGTTACGTTTTTGTAGCTTTTCCGGCCTGTGTTTGCATTATCGTCACTATATATTTGATTTTTGTTTAGTTTTTCTACGCTTTTAGATTTGGGTATTGCCAAACTGGAGAAAATGCACTCAGTTAAGCTGGGGGTTAAGAGGTTAAACAAGCACTAGAAACTACAAACTAACACAATAATAAACATTACAAACATGTCGGTGCTCTTTACTCTGTTTTGCCAACATTACCACTAACACCACGTCCACTTGTGCAGCGTTGCCAGCAAACTCTTGGCGCCGTGATGAACACACCTCGAGCCCAGAGCTGCTCAAAAATGAGTCCGTGTTGGATTACGGGGAGGACGGTTACGAACAGTGTCATAACACGGGTCCAAAGCTCAAAGAAGTCCATTTTTTTTCCAGGGGTTTGTCTCCATTAACCTCACGTTTGGCGACTGTCAAAGCAAAGCTGCTCGTCGCCATGGAGACGAGACGTGAAGCCCATCTCTCCCGCGGCATGCGCACAATAATAATAATACCTTAATGGGATCAGCCTCCGCGTGCGCACGTATGAGGGAATATGACACGCGCCGTCCCTCTGCCCCGGGCGGGACTCGCGCACTCGCTAAGTCCCAGAACACGAGACCGGACTTTTCCGACGTTTAAGTCACCGCAGAGTTTACGCGCGTTCCACCCGAGGCGTCACCGACTGTTCCCGCTGCGCGTTACGACGCACGCGGCTACAGGAGCGCGAGGTTTGAGTCCTGGAGGTTATTGTGTGAAATAAGTTCTGTCCACGTTTGCAGAACTTTGAAATCCAGCCCGGGACAAAACGATTTAAGTGACTCACAAACCCCGAGCGCCACAAACAAAGTAATATGAGGACATGTTTTCGTCTGTAATTCCTAAAGAAAAAACTAAAAAAACTAAAGAAATGTTCAGAAATGTGTTCGCGAATACCGCAGATCCTAAAGGCGAGCTTCTCCCTTAGAAGTGCACGATATATCGCCGGAAAATTATCGCATCGCAATATCAGGTGATGCAATATCGCAAGAAGCCAAGAAGTCTCGTTTCTCGTTTTTTTTAACAATTTGCTGAAAAAAAAGTACAGTTTGTGTTTAATGAGAATGGAACATGTCGTGTCAAAATGGTTTGGTGCAGGGGGGCCCGAAGTTTTTGTCTCCGAGGGCCAACATTAAAAAGTGCTTGTGGGTCGCGGGCCAAACACGGCGATGTCAAGCGTGAAACACATATGAACTGCAAATAATAATAGTTACTTTGTTTTTGTTTTTGGTAGTCTATACATTTGCATATGATTCTATCTATGCAAAGAACATGCTACATTAAAACAAATGTTAACTGCGGCAAACGCATTTTAGTAGAATTGCAGCAATATAGTGACTTTCCCTCATTCGTTAACTCAAAGACAATGCCATATGAGATCATTTTTGAAAGTCTCAGTTCAGCATCAATTCTTTTTAACACGTCCCTTTGTAGATGTCAACGGCCTTTGCAATAAAAGTATAAAAGTTGGAAAACTGGGAAAGTTGATGCTACGACGCTCTGTCTAAACACCAAGACGCCACAACAGTGTTTCTTTCACTTTGCGAAAGGAGTGAAACAGCGCCCCCAATGTGACGCTGGTGGCCAAAATAGTGTACTGCATCCATAAATACCATTGAGAATGAATGGGAGAGAGTTAGTATGTGGCGCAAAAGTAGGTCACTCTCTGGCGGGCCAACTTAATTGGTCCCCTTTGGCCACCCCTGGTTTAGTGAAATATCGCGATAATATGGTTATATCGCGACACTGCACAGCCGTATCGCGTATCGCAGGTTGCTTCAATATCGTTCAGACCAATTTAGAAGCGTCTTGTTGAAATGATATATTCCTGGACCAACTCTCGTGGGATAAAACATGTGAGAGGTTTAGTTGGTTCCTCACTTTACCCAAACCGCTACAACCAAAGTGCGGCACCAGACAGAGAAAACCAGCAGGAAACAACAAATAAACACATTGAAAAGTCACAGCCCTCCTGAACCTGGGGAATGTTCTCCAATTCAGCTTTTTAGCTAAAAGCTCCTCGACTGGGGCGCAACAGTGCAATGGCTCATTTGAAAGCTAAGACCGACAAAAAGTGGGTGTAACTTTTTTTGTTAAAGATTTTGAACTTTTTTCACATAACAAACAATAATAATAAAATATTAATAAAACCCAAATAAAAAAATAAAAATACAAATAAATAAATAAAATCTAAATTGTCGCTTTTTTGTTGCGTTTCCATCCTCGTTTTTGACGCTACTTTCATGCATTTTTTTTTTTTTTTTTTTTTAAGCTCTTAAGATTTGGGTAAAGCCAAACTGGAGAAAATGCGCTCGGTCGGGGTGGGGGTTAAGCGGTTAAAACGCAGAGTAACGTGTGAAATGTAGAGGGACAAACGTGAAGCTCCTTTAGTCCTGGTCATTGTTTTGAAAAGTAAACCACACGTCCTTCCGTGTTTCCCAACGCAGTTTCGTCACGTTACGTCCCGTTTGTTTTCGGGTTAAAAAGCGCGTGGTGTTTCCAGCCCTTACCTGTCTCTCTCTCTCTCTGTCTGTCTGTCTCTCTGTCTCTCTGTCCCTCTGTCTCTGCGTCGCGCTCCTCTCCTCTCGCCGCCTCCCGCTCCTCTGCCTCCTCGGCTCCTGTCAAGATCCAGCTGAACTCTCGCCCTCCCCCTCCTCACCCCCGTCTCTCCCCGCGCTCGCGCCTGTGAGTGTGTGTGGGCGTGTCCCTGTGTTTCCATTCGCGCACGCAGAGGAAACCGCTCTCCACAATGGGCTCTTTTAGCGCGCGCTGCCGCCGATCCGTTTTCTCATATTTTTGGGTCGGTTTTGGCAGAATGTGGCTTTGTGCGTTTGGGCGGACGCGTGTGTGTTTCAGGCTGCAATAATATTATGGGGGGGTGGGGGGGGGGGGGGGTCAGTAATGAGCCTGGAAGAGCCTTGTTCCTGTGTGCTACAAAGAGCGCCATGCTGGTAGATCTATAGGCCACTTGAACACAGATTTATGGTCAGTGTTTTGGTTTGCCCATATCTGGTCATGTTTGGAGCAGTCAGATGGAAAACAACAGAACTTTAACAAACGCTGATTTATAGTTATATATAGTTTATATAGTTTTCTACTAAATAAAGACACAAAGGAACAAAGGGGTTCAACATAAATACTGAATGTAAGTGAAAGTACTGGAGTATTGTCCGAATTAGAAATTAGGTTGGAATAAATGACATTGCAGCTTCAAAAACACAAACCTGAATTCACCCTCAGTACAGCGACGCACATCTGCACAGCGCCACCTGCTGTTCTAGGCAAGGCAAGTTTATTTGTAGAGCACAATTCATACACAAGGCAATTCAAAGTGCTTCACAGTTGCATAAAATTACAAGAAAACAGATCAAATCAATCATTAAAACATCAACATAAAAATTAATCAATTCCAGTAAAAGGCCAGAGTGCAGATTAAATACTTTCAGTTTTCATCTGCTCGGGTAAAAAGAGCTGTTTTCAGCCTGGATTTGAACATGGTCAGAGTTGAGGCCTGTCTCACATCCTCATGAAGACGGTTCCAGATTTTAGCTGCATGAAACTGAAACGCAGCCTCACCGTGTTTAGTCCTGACTCTGGAACCACCAGGAGACCCCTCCCTGAGATGGTTCATACGGCTCTAACATGTCAGAGATGGACTTTGGTGCTAAACCATGAAAAGACTTGTACACAAGCAGAGCTGTTTTAAATTCTATTCTCTGAGTGACAGGAAGCCAGTGCAGAGACCGGAGCACTGGACTAATGTGGTCACATAAAGTGTGCATAAGTATATAGCGCAGTGGATAGTTTTATACTGTATTGTGTTTGTCTTTCAAAGGAAGTTCACATGAAAAAGTGCGAGTACGGGTCCGTTGTTACTGACCGCCTCTTCTCTTAAAGGAACAGGCCACTGTTCTTACCTGAGCTTAGACGAGTTCACGCTAACAAACACCAAAGATGTTGTTAGCATTTAGCCTCCCCTTCTCCTCTATGGGGCCAAACGGGGGGGAAGTTAGAAGCGACAAAGCTCTTCCACGTTTCCCCCTATTTAAATACGGTTACATGAATAGTTACACGATCCAAGTCACAACAGCAAAAAGTCAGGCACCCGAGCTTTAAAGCAAGACATTGCAGGTGAAACTTTTTAAATTCATAGCCTATAAATAAATAAAAAACGTTGCTGTAGATTACGGCATGAATAGCCTTATAGTTTAACGTTCTTAGCTTATTTTTTATCTTAATTCTGTGTTATATGTTCTATGTCGCACGTTTGCACCGAGACCATGGCAATAAACCGATTCTGATTCTGATATTCCCAAATGCCCAACATTGTCTTGTATAGGCCTATACTGAAATGATATGATATTATATATATATATATATATGGGGGGGAAAAATTGGTTTTGTTTTTTTTCCATATTAGTTACACGTTTAGACTTTTGGTTTTCTTGTTTAGTTTTAAAATAAGCTGCAAATTAGTGGAAAAATGTGGATAAAAAATCTAATTTCCCTTTGAAACTCAAAACTCAGAATGAGAATTAATTAACAAAAAATCCCTCTGAAAATAACCTTCAAAATATTGTTAAGTCCAAGAATGGAAAGTTTCAAGTCAGTAGGTGCGACTTATGATGAGATATTGTCGCCACAATGTGAGGGAAATGCATTTTCAGTAACATGTTGTTGTGAAGATTAGTTTGTTTGTTGAGTTTAGAGTCATGAAAATGTAAAAGTTGAATTTGCCGTCAGTGTCTCTATACTCGGGGGGCTGATTAAGACTTGATTTTGCACGTGGAGTTATTTACCAAAGATGTGTAGAGAAAGGTGCCATTAAACATTTGGAATATGCTAATGCTACATAGGCTAATATTATGAATCGGCCTGTTGCCTTTGAGACGTCCCGACCCACAGTAACAGGTGGTGTCTCTTCAGCTGCCGCCTTCAACAATGCATTAAGTTCATCCTTTCATTCCAGCACAGTCCAGTCCCCGAAGCCCCGGGCCTCGATGGGGGGCGGGGTCCATGGAATTGGGAAGGTCCATGGAGGGAGTGCGGGGGAGGAGGGGGAGGCCTTTGTTATAAAAGTGAATGGGGAGCAGCAGAAGAAGCAGATGGTTCGCGAGACAAATGGACACGAGCGAGTTCATCGAGTGAGAGTCAGCGTCGGAAAGCTTCAGGAAATGCTTCAAATCGATATCTTTGAATGACCTTCTGAACCTTAAAGCGAGGAAACTATTGAAAAAACTGAATGCGTTCAGGACTAAACCGGGATTTTGGGAACGAGTCGGAGAGGAATGCAGTGTTTTGAAAAGTCCCGTTTGAACCAGGGCCGCACTGTCCCCCCCCCCAGAGTCTGGTCCTAATCCGAAATCCCAAAGGCTTAATCCAGTCCAGTCCCAAAACCAGCGACCAGCGAAGTCCCAAAACCAACAGAACCTGGTCTGTGTGCAGTCCTCCTCTGGGGAGAGCTTGCCGGAGCAGCTTAGACTCAGTAGCTGCTTCCAATAACAGGGTTTCCAGGCGGGACGGACGTGAGGAATCCAAACTTCGATTACACGAAGATCAGCTGAGAAACGTTTCCTTTTGTTACTTTGGCCCAAAGTCACACAAACAGAAACGGGTCGCAGAATATTCTAATATGGAAAGTCGGGACACAATATTATACATTATATGCAAAGTTATGTTTTTTTTTTTAATGCCTTAAAGAAGGAACACTTTTGCACCTAGAGGCCATAAGCGCAACTGCAGGTGTCGTAGCAAGTTGAAATTTTTTAACGTATTAATTGTCCGTGAGAGTAAATACTGCGCTGACAGAAACGGCGAAGGGACAGAGGGATGTTGTTCATCCAATTACACAAGAGAAATTATTTTATTTCACTCAAACTTGGCTGTAAATACTGTTTAAAGTGGCGCTAGCCCGCAGTTAGCTTAGCCCGTTAGCCTGTTAGCTTCTTCTTCGTGGGTTCCATTAGTGTTTTGTTTTTTTGTGATAACATTTTTATTGATTTGTGCATCTTTTCAGTTTACAGTTCATTTCCATATGCAGCACAACCATTTTGTGTGCGTGTGTGTGTGTGTGTGTGTGTGTGTGTGTTGTTGTTGCTGCTGTTTTTTTTTTCTTTTATCTTGCATATTTTGTATTAATATTATTATTATTACTACTTATTTTTTTTATTTTATATTCTGTTGCTGTTCCCTTTATCCTTTTCACTTTAAACTGTACATGCAAAAGTACTGTGCAGAACCGACCCATTATCACGAAGGGTGTGGTTCCATTAGTGTGTATTGGTGGCCCCGACCCGGTGGCAGTCAAGTTGCAAATGTAGTTTTCTGGCCAGAGACACCAGGGGGCGATGAAAGACCCCCCGATCATCCCATTAACACTTGTATTCCCCCCAGAGGGACGACGGGAAGGATTTATTAATGTAAACAAATGCTTTAAATCCATTAGATATCGTCATGGCGACACATAAACAAGCAGCAACCTCCCCCTCGCTCTCCCCGTCTGTTCTTGCTTTCTACCCCCACCTCAACAAAACAAGGATAAAATGGTATTAATTCAGTCCAGATTCGTCTTTGGCCTGAATGTGCAGCTGAATGACTGGACTTTATTTGTTAACCTCTTAACCCCCACCTGAGCCGAGCACATTTTTTCTTTAGCCTGGCTTTACTCAAATCTAAACGCTTGTTGAGAAAAAGCAACAAAAGGGCGACAAAAACGAGGATGAAAACCCAACGACAAAGTGACAAAAGTGAGACAAAAACGTGCCGGGAAAGCAACAAAAACACAACAAAAAAGTCACCCAAAAAAAAGCCAAACACTGTGGTTAGGCGCGATCTGTACGAACGGTGAAGCTTTCAGAACCATTTCCATATGTGGCCTAGTGGTTAGAGCGCTCGTACCTTTGTGTGACTGTGGTGGGTGGCAGCCTTAAATGGACTCAACTTACAAAGCGCTTTTCTACCTTCATCAGGCCCAAAGCGCTTTACTGTAAGGAACCAGTCACTCTCTCATTCATACACCAGTGCACGCAGACACTGGAGGCAAGGAGGGTGAAGTGTCTTGCCCATAGACACAACGACCAGTGGCGCCACCAGGGGGTGGCCACCCTCTGGCCAGTGTTAATTGTAGTACTGTAGTATCATGTATGAATATTTTCAGCCCAAATTCACAGCCAGCCAGGCAAGCCGTAAATACAATTGTGAAATTATGGCTGATAGTTTTGGTTTGCCACCCCAAGATTTTAAGTGGCCCCATCTGGCCACCCCTATGAACCATTTCTGGAGGCGCCAGTGGCGCCACCAGGGGGTGGTCAGCCAGGCAAAACTAGGTCTAGAGCAAGCTGCCACTGACAACGACCGCGTACATTTGTGGGAGCTGGGATTCAAACACACGAGCTTCCGATCACGAGACGACCCGCTCTACCACCTGCACCACCGTCGTCTCAGACTAGTGTGTGCGGAGGAGAAAAAAAACAGAATCTCCTGATTTCTATGGAAACCAAAAATATTAAACTTAAACAAGTTTATTTCATTTTAAATCATGTAACCGTGGCAACCCTCAGTCTGTCACTGCTGAGGAAACTTTGCCTGTGATTTTATGACTTGTCCAGGTAAGTCCTAGTTTCACTTCACACCGTGTTATATAGGTTTGTTCGAAGCATTTTAAAGACACTGGTTTTCCTCATTGCTGCTCTTCATTGTATTTCATTGGGGGCGACACTGGTTCTTAGGTCTTACTATGTAGACTCAGCTAGTACAGGATTGTTCTCTGTTTTCTTCATCCCCACACGATGGAAATGTGATTTTACTCTTCATAGCGTGCTAATATTTTGCTTAGATTTTCATGCACAATGGGACGCTCATGTTTTCTCTGTTGTCTCTGTTCAGAACTTGTGAGTTTGTAAAAATGTCTAAAGTCCAAACGCTGAGAGCTTTGGTGATCGAGCGTCTGGCGGCGGCGGCTGAAGATATTTCTGCGCTGTTTGAAAAAGCCACAGCGGAGTATGAGGAGGATCTGTGTCGCTCTGAAAACGAGAACCAGGGGACACAGCGGCTCCTGGACCAGGCTCTGAGCAGAAGAGTCTTGATGAACCCGGGTCTGAACCAGGACTTTACAGAGACTGCTTGGATTAAAGAGGAGCCAGAGGAGCAGAGCGTCTCTCAGGAGGAAGAGCAGCTGCCAGTGTAAGTCTAACACTTTCAAACACGGCCAAATTCACTGACTAATGTTGACTATAGATTCATGAATACTTAATATGAATCATGTTTCAGGCCTGTTCCAGAGTCCAGTGCTCTCTGTGTGAAGAGTGAAGAGCCTCCATTGGAGCAGCTGATGGAGAAAGAGGCTGACGGAGAAAACTACAACCAAGTCCAGAGCAGAGACAGAAGCACCAAACTGTCCCCCAACAACAAGTCTTCACCAAAGACCACTGTCCACAAAGAAGACAAGGCAGGACCTGACGGAGCTGAGAAGAAGCATCAGTGCTTAGTTTGTAACAAGAGATTTAGGCGAAATATAGATTTACAAAGGCACATTAGAGTTCACACAGGAGAGAAACCTTACGGCTGTCCAACCTGTCAGAAAACATTCACACGAAAGGGTAATCTTGATACACATAGAAGAACACACACAGGAGAGAAACCTTACGGCTGTCCAACCTGTGAGAAAACATTCACACAAAAGAGTAGTCTAGATGCACATAGAAGAACACACACAGGAGAGAAACCTTACGGCTGTCCAACCTGTGAGAAAACATTCACACAAAAGGGTCATTTAGATGCACATAGAAGAACACACACAGGGGAGAAACCTTACGGCTGTCCAACCTGTCAGAAATCATTCACACAAAAGAGAAGTCTAGATGGACATAGAAGAACACACACAGGAGAGAAACCTTACGGCTGTCCAACCTGTGAGAAAACCTTTGCTGACAAGAGTAATCTCCGAAGTCACAAGAAGACCCACCGAGGACAGCAGAAGATCTGAAGTATAATATCTCAGCGATGTTTCAGTGAAACTGGGAACAAGAACCAGAAATATTTCCACATTTTCTTCTGATACTGAAATAAAGAAACTGCTGCATATTTCATGTCTCAGCTTCTGTTTTTTAACCCCCAAAACGTGCTTTGTTCCAGATGTTTTCTCTCCACATCATTACAGTTTTATAGAATTAGATACAGACTTTGGTTATTCCTCAATTTACAAACAAAAAGACTTCTCAAGCAGTGATTGAAAGGATGCAAGAGGGATTTAAACACAGGCAGAGGTTGAGCCTGTTTATTCACTGGAGGCAACGTGTTCCTCAGCTTTGGAGCAGCGGCAGAAAAAGCATGGTCTCCACAAAGCTTCCTTTTAGTTTTTGGCACCACAAGCTGCAGCTGATCCGACCCGAGAGCACGAGACGGGGCATCCGGCATATCAGGTCAGAGACGTGGGAGGCGTCCAAGCCATTTAAACATTTAAAAGTAAATACAATAATTTAAAATCAACAACTCAACAACAACAAATCTAAAACGCACAGGCGGACAATGTTAGTGAAGCTAAAATCAGTGAGATGTTCATGTTTCCGTGTTCCAGCTCAAATCGGAGACATTCTGAACGCGGTGCAAACTATCGGAATCTCAAAACACAAACAAACAAGGGATTAGGGCTTTTATATTTTCCAAATTATTTAAAACAGACGAAAGAGCAAGGGGGAAAAAACAGCGCATTGGTCATCGCGCCGCCATCTTTATTGTTTTGGAAGAGCGCAGGGGCAGCTTCTGTCTCTTGGTGCGATGAAGTCCCGCCTCTCGGTCTGTGAGTGGTGATACTGCAAAATCTGCAAATGATTGGCTGCGAGCGGCTGCCGAGACGGTTCTTCTTTTGAACAGAAAAGAGGAGAAACTGGAAAGGTCCTTCCAGCGTGTCCCGGGTCTTCTCCGAGGCCTCCTCCCAGTAGGACATTGATGAAACACCTCCCGAGGCTGGCTCTCTTCTCTAATCAAATATTAGGTTCTGAGCAGGAGATAAAAAGTCTTTCAGTTTTGAGATTACAATTTAAGCCGAGACACTGCAGGTGAATAAGGAGAATAATAATTATCAATGTGAAACTTTTGTAGATTACGGATATAAATATGAGAAGTTTTCTGTCATTGTATGTTTTCATATAAAAGAAGGCACTCTATGGAAGAAATGAAAGAACATATACTGAATCAAGGCAGGTTTAAACTTTCTGATATAGTTAAAAAAAAATCTCTCTTGTTTTTTTGGGGTTCAGAGCTCAATAAATTAGACAGGAATTAGATTTAAAGTTAAAGTGCATATGACACGTAGTTGGGGTGTAAAGGCTCAGCTCTCTCACGGTGCCAGTACAATATAAAAAGTCATAAGTTGGTTTTGGAAAAAGAAAATAGCTTCAACGTTCCATCCATCCATTTTCTTCCGCTTTATCCGGGGTCGCGGAGGCAGAAGTCTGAGCAGAGATGCCCAGACTTCCCACACACCTCCTCTAGGCCAGGTCAGCGTGTCCTGGGTCTTCCACAAGGCCTCCAGATCCACCTCAGCTGCTCCTCTCGACGTGAAGGAGCAGCGACTCTACTCCGAGCTCCTCCCGGGTAACTGAGCTCCTCGCCCGATCTCGGAGGGTGCGATCGAGTCCTCTCGGTCATAACCCAGATCTCATGACCATAGTTCAGCTTACTTTCATTATTTATTCTTTGAAATTATCAATATTCTGATTCAAATTCCTCCTCTGTGGGTCAGGTTTTAAATCACTGTGTCTTTTTCCACTTCTATCAATGCATTCAGTTTCAGTTTTGTTGCAGCAGTTATAATGAGGTCAGTCCAGGCGGCATCGAACTCCACGTCAACAAACCGAGGTGCTGCAAACTCGCCCACAGAAACCCACAGGAAGTGAACTCCTCGCAATGGGTACAAAGCCAGAGAGCGACTGCAGGGAACAGGCAGACGACAAGATGAGCCGCTACAAGTGGAGTTCACTGAGTTTAGTGTTTGTGATTATGGCCCCGTCGATCACAGGTGAGACGAGTGTTAATAACTTTCATTCATTTTTGGACTTGGAGGGGTTTTTTTTTTAATAACGCTATTGCTAAAACGCATGCCGTTATTATCCAATCATCTGTTTGCTCACCTGAAACATGAGTAGAATTCATTGAAAAATAATAGATTGAACTCTTATTTAGAGCTTTATAACTATTTTATGAACTGTACCCAATAAAAGGCCTCCATTCAGTGTGGAAGGCCACTAAAAACCAACTTGGATCGAAACGTTTTTTTTAATAAATGCAGGTGTATGGAGTCAATTATGCGCCTCCCTCCTTTAAGACCATAACGGCATACACAGTAAACAAATGCAGAAACAAAGTGGAATCTTGGAACACGTTTTACCTCCAAGTTGACGTGAAGGTGAGATACGGGTTGTCAGGAAATGTGCAGCATTTCCGCAGAGCTTTGTGGTCAAAGCCCTGAAAGGTGAAACCGGAGCAGACACTATTGGAGTGTCACCAAATTGTGATGTGTTAAAACTAGGGCCGGGACTTTTTTCGATTAATTGCGATTAATTAATTACATGAGGTTTAGTGCGATTACAAATATTAATCGAAATTAATCACACTTTGCTTTCCACACTTCAGTTTCCTTATTTCCTGCAGACGCACAATTAATGGCGATATTGCACTGGTCTGTTGAACAAAAATAAACAATATTTTGTTGCTTAAGCTCATGTATTCAGTCATTATTCAATGGTATACTAAAAATCCATATGAAAAAACTTACTTCTCACTGTTCTCAGGTCAAATATTTATATGCGATTAATTTCGATTAATTCATTACAAAGCCTCTAATTAATTAGATTAATTTTTTTAATCGAGTCCCGGCCCTAGTAAAAACTGTAAACAGAGTCTGTATGGCACAGTGGTTGAGTGGCTCTCGCCTCACAGTGACAAGCTTGGGTACGATTCAAAAAAACTGGGGGGGGGGGGGGGGGGGGCGTTTTTCTGTTTCCATAGTGTCCAGCAGGTGGAGCAGGTGGAGCAGGTGGCTCCATCCGTTTTTTGTGAATTTTTTGTTGCAATTTGGTTGTTTTTTTTGTGGCTTTTGTACCTCGTTGCTATCTTGACGCTTTTAGATTCGGGTAAAGCCAAACTGGAGAAAATGTGCTCAGTTCAGGTGGGGGTTAAGAGGTTAACAAAAGAACAGCACAGACGATCGACATGATTCTAGAAGAATTTGCATTTGATTTGCAAAAGGACATGAATATGTTATTGCTACTGTGAGTCCTGCAGGTTGATGGATGGAGCCACCGGCTCCACCTGCTGGACACTATGGGAACAGAAAAACGCAATGCAAAAAGTGTAACAAACTGGCGTTGGAGAACAAACCGTCAGGAGTGACAACAACACGGCAACAGAGGAAAAAGCCGATTGGATCATTTTTTGTGGGTCCTAGCTTTCAAAAGCGACCTTACACTGGCCTATAGGCTGTTAGCTTCAGTCAGGAGGTTTTCCAGTTGGGGTAAAGCCGAACTAAAGGCGCTCAGTTGAGGAAGTTAATGTGCTGCAGTCTAATCTCACTGGCCTGGAGACTCGGTGGAGACTCGAGCTGCTGCTGGTCTCTGAGACATCCCCTGGAGATACGGCGAGTCTTCAGGTTGTCTCGGACTCCGTTATGACTCTTTGAACTTTGAGATCTCCTTGGTCTCCGACAGGTCTCAGAGACATTACAGGGACGTCACAGTCTCCAGGCTGGTGAGACGGGCCCTTTGTATTGCAATCAATCCGAGTTGCGGAGATTCTTTTCTAACCACTGGACCGTCAGCTGCACGATTAATCCCAATCGTTTTAATACCGCGCTTTCTCACAAATGTCTGAACAGGAGCCGCCGTGATCAAACCCTCCGCTGAAGTCGTCAAACACCACGGCAGAGCGACACTGCGGTGCGCTGGGCTGAAGAACACCTCCTGCGGCGCCATCTCCTGGACATTTCAAAAACAGAAGAGCTCAGACGTCGTGGTGGTGCTTCAGGACGGACAATTTGTGAAAAATAAAGAAATACAACTCCACCTGTTCAGTCTGAAGCCGGACTGTTCCATGTCCATCAGCACCGTGACTGAGCGACACGTGGGTTTGTTCTCCTGTTATCGTTCTGCAGGGCACACCCTCCTCCACAAGGTGTCGCTGTCTGTGGTCACAGGTAAGAACCTTGACAATAACCCATTAACCTTCATTCTTCATCAGAGGATCTCTACTGTGGCCCACATGGCCCACTTTAAGTACCAACATCACTTTGGTGTCATTTCACTTCATGAGAAATCTTCAAAAAGCATAATCGGATAAGAAGCCCGTGTTCTAATATTTGTTATTATTGGGGGGGCTCCATGTTAAAGTTCTTGCCCCTGGACCCATGTCTGTCACTGACCCTGGTGAGCCCTGACCGGTGATCCAATGTGTGGGCTTTGTTCTCTTCAGTTTCAGAGACAAACAACTGCTCGCTGTTGTCTGCGGAGCCGAACCGAGTCACACTTGTTCGCTCTGAGCTGGTTCCATCCTCAAAGTGGCAGATACGGAAACTGAAGCTCGTAATAACGGATCTGCTCTGTCAGGTCTTCGACCGTTTAACCAAAAACACCCAGGATTTTCACCCGTCAAAACGTAAGTTAAACACTAGACCATCCATGTATATGGAGGCACTTTCTGTACAATGGACCAATCCATGTATTACATATAGAAATGTTCTGCATCTACTAAATATTTTATGCCATGAATTATGTTTATTACTATATTGTCTGATTAGTAATCATTGTTTAAAGGAATATATGCCAGCTACATATAAAGATAATATATCTTTGTTAAAAAAGGTCTGTAAACTTTCTGAATCCACTTTGTGCACAATTACACGTGAACAGTCGGTTCATGTTTATTAGTCTGTATGTTTAAATGTTAAGTTTTACAAATGTAATAAGTAAGTTGGTGCTTCATTGGTTAGTCCTGAGCCACTGCGACTGAACGCGCGGCCATTTTGGGCCAACCTGGAGGTCGGGGAAGCTGGAGAACGGACTTCAGTCGCCTCTGAAACAGTGCCGCGCCTCTGGGGTTCGTCCAGGGTTCAGAGCGTGGTGTCCTGCACTGGTCACCTCCTCCTCCTCCTCCCTCTTCCTCATGCGCAGCTCCCTCCGCTCCACAACAACAGTGCAGCAGACGAATATAATCCAGTTTATTCTATATTAATAGATTGCGCCAATGAGACGAACTTTCTGAACCTGCCAGCTTTAATCAGATGGAAAACAGGAGGAGCTTTATTGATCTCTCTCTCTCCTCGTTTCTAACAGACTATCACCTTCAAACTCAAGCTCCACATGTGACGACGATTGTTCCAAACGTCACCGCGGCCCCAAACACCGCAGCGCCTTCAGCCGACGGCGTCACATACAAACAAGGTCACGCATGGAACGGCAGAATGTGGTTTTGTTCAGTGTCTCCACCATTATGCTCAGACTTTCTCCCACACATTGCACAGGATTTTGCTTTGCATCATTTTCTGGGAAGGTCCAAATTATTGCGTAAACGTTACTTATTCAACATTTCAGGACAAATTTGAAGAAAATCCGAGTTGGTTGAGCAGAATCATTTTTAAAAATGTGTTGATTTTGTTTCCAGTCCTGCACGCTGTGATTGCGGCGTTCAGTGCGGCCCTGGTGACTCTCGTTTGTGTGACCGTGTGGTGCTGGAGACGTAAAGGTAAATTCACCTCAGCATCAGCGATATATCGAACTGACGGAAATAGTTTTAGCTTCTCTCTTTTCTTTCAGCAAAACTATTCCAGGGCGACAACTGTCACGTGAGTAAAACACGTCCTCTTCTGGGATAACTCCTCTGAAAAGAAACCCTAATACTGCCCTCTGCTGGTGGATGTGAGTAACAATGAAATCACTTCCCCGCAGGTTGAAGAAGAGCTCCATTACTCCACTGTTCATTTTGAAAAGGTGAGGAAAACCCTCAACACACACAAGACACGTTAATGATAAAAACACATCAGTTATAAAGGTGACTGGTTTCAGGCTGAAGGAGGAGAAGACCTGAACACCACAGTGGTCTACAGCACTGTGGGAACTCCTCCTGCTCAGACGGATCCTTCTGCGCTCTACGCGACTGTGAACAAACCTCAAAAAGCATCAGGATAACGAATGAATCTCACTTTGAACAGGAGATTCGTTTTTGGGGAATTTTGTTTTTCCATTTGAACTCATCTGGCGTCAACTTTGTAACTGAGAACAAAAGTGCATGAGTGACATTTTATATTAAACGATCCAGTTGTTTTAGCACATATACATTTAACTCTTTCCTCTGTGAGTAAATCTGTAAGTGACTAAAGCAAAATGTTGACTGAGCAAATAAAAAAGTCGTCACAAACAAAAAGGTCCGTCCGTCCATTTTCTTCCGCTTTATCCGGGGCCGGGTCGCGGGGGCCCCAGTCTGAGCAGAGATGCCCAGACCTCCCGATCCACGCACACCTCCTCCAGATGTTCTGGCCCCGAGGCGACACCAGGCCTCGGAGACATAGTCCCACCAGCGTGTCCTGGGTCTTCCACGAGGCCTCCTCCCAGTGGGACATGCCTGGAGCACCTCCCGAGGGAGGCGACCAGGAGGCATCCGGAACAGATGCCCGAGGCTCCTCAGCTGCTCCTCTCGACGGGAAGGAGCAGCGACTCGAGTCCGAGCTCCTCCCGGGTACCTGGAAACTCCTTTTGTCCGCCTGTATCCGCGATCTCGTCCGTTCGGTCGTTACCCAGATCTCATGACCACAGTTCAGCTGATTTTCATGAAGTTTTCTTTGAAAAGATCAAGGTTCTGATTCAAATTGCCTCCACTGTCGATCAAGGCCTTGTTTTAAATCCTCTGTGGAGGAGCCTGAGTGTTTACAGCAGGTATGGGCTTTTTGATGGAACCAGTTTGGAGCATTTCAAACCAGTACAACTCTCAAACTGTAATGTCAAAGTGCAGCAGTTATGTAGCATCTACAGGTAAATGAAAATATTGATATTGTTCACCCTTTAAACCAGGGGGGTTGAACTCATGTGGGTCGCGGGCCACATATAATGTAAACAGGAAAATACTATTTATTTTTCCAATAAATGAATAATATTGAGCAGTGATTTTAGTGCTATTAGAGCTGATTTGGTCAAACGCCCGACAGGACTGTAATACATGATTTTGGGGCCCATTGAATCATCTTGCAGGCCGGATTTGGCCCGCGGGCCTTAGTTTGCCCACCTCTGGTTTAGAGGCTGAACTTTTTCCACTCCTTTATGTATTTAGTTTCAGTCGACAGTTTTGTTGCAGTTCAATAAGAACCCTCCAGGCTGCATCAAACTCCGCAGTTCACGCCTCAGTAAAACAAGGTGCTGCAAATTCAACCACAGAAACCCACAGGAAGTGAACACCTCGCGTTGAGTTCAAAGCCAGAGAGAGACTGCAGGGAACAGGCAAGATGAGCCGCTACAAGTGGAGTTTACTGAGTTTAGTGTTTGTGATTATGGCTCCGTCGATCACAGGTGAGACGGATTTTTAGTAGTAAAATCTCATGGGTTAATTAGTTCTCTGCCCGATGTAATTTATGTAATTACCAGGTTATTTTCTTCAGCGCCACAAAAGAGTTTTGGAGAATCCGCTATAGGTTAATAATAATATTTGAAACCGCCTGTAACTCACAACGGCGATTTCCTGGTGAGACACAAACTAACTTTGTGGAAAAGTCACAGGTTTAATGGCAGCTTTGATGAGGTTGTGGTCGAATGTATGTGGGTATGTTTTTTTTTCTTTCTTTATAACTTACTGTCCTCAAATCTCGTATGACTGGAAATAAGAAAATGCCAATAAAAAAGATTTAAATCTAAAAAAGATAAAATACTATACTATATCAAACCCATTTGAACGTTCATTCAGTTTGTCTCACCGGAAACCTGCAGCTCTTCTGCAAAGCCTTGTGGTTGAACGACCTCCGCTCAGGCTGTGCCTTTACATCTGAAGGAATCTGACCAGTTCAAGCATCTGGATCATAATCTGCTGAAGTGTAACTGTGTTTACTTCATTATTTCAGGTGATCCCAGGGCTGTAGTGGCGAAACTCAATAGAAACGCTCTGCTGCCCTGTGATCCTGTCAGCGTGAATGACGATTGTCACGACGTCTCCTGGACGTTTACGAGAGTGAACACGTCCTCCGAGGTCACGCTGGTGGAGAGGGGAGATGTAGCTAATCAGACGTTAACGTTAACACTGCTCCAGAACTGCGCTCTGCTGATCCCGAACGTAACCGAGGAACACGTGGGGGAGTACTTCTGCGGACGCCGTCCCGTCTCCCTGTTTGTGCTGAAGGGTAAGAGTTTTCTCTAACACTTTCTCTTTCAATACAACAAAAACTGGAGTGGTTAGGAGATGATTCTCTCCTTGGAGTCGTCACAAGAGGAAACTGTATTTTTAGAAACAATAATATACTTTGGAGCTTCTGAGTTGTTTCATCACGTGTAAAGTCCTCATCAGATTCCATATTGTTGCTTCTAGGAGGTCTTCTGAAGTCACCTCTTGCCACTAGGGGGCGGTGTCGCAGCAATGTCGGCACCCCGTCATGCGGACAAAGGGAAATAACGAGACAGGAAGTGCAGCTCCTCCTGAGGATTCACTGCGAGTCACATGACACGCGTGCATCGAGCCCATTGGTCCATTGGTTTACTTTGATCATCAACCACAGTACAGACGATGACTTAAGAACCTTCATCGAAGGAGCTCAACAGGCTTTAACCTCTTAACCCCCACCTGAACCGAGCACATTTTCCAGTTTGGCTTTACCCAAATCTAATACGCCAAACCGCCTTTGCTCGGCCCGACCCCGTTAGAGCTTTGAAGCTAAGCAGGAAGGGCCTGGTCGGAACTTGGATGGGAGACTGTTGGGGAAAGTAGTGTGAGTGGTGGTGGTCGGAGGGGCCGATGGCGCAGACTGGTCGCCTCGCTTCCGTCAGTCTACCCCAGGGCAGCTGTGGCTACAATAGTAGGTTACCACCACCAAGTTTGGAGTGAATGAATAATGCAACTGTAAAGCGTCTTTGAGTGTCCAGAAAAGCGCTATATAAACCTGATGCATTATTATTACTATTAAAAGCTTCTTGAAAAAATCATCAACATCGCGAAACGAGGATGAAAACGGAACAAAAAAGTTAAATAAGTGACCAAAAAAAAGTCAAAAAAGCAACAAACGAGGAACAAAAAAGTGATGGAAAAAGCGGCAACAAGGAAAAAGATCAATTTAGAGCAGTTCTTTAGGTCTTAGCTTTCAAATGAGGCGTTAGACAGGCCTATAGGCTGTGAGCTTTTAGATTTGGGTAAACCTGAACTGGAGTAAATGCACTCGGTTAAGGTGGGGGGTCAGAGGTTAAAGGTCGGCATGTGACTTTTAAGAGTCACAGTGGCCAGTGAGAGAAAGGTTTATGCCGAGGCCCGGGAAGATTTTACTGTAACAAAGTGATATTTAGTCTGGGAAACACCCGTTCATTTTCTGGTATAGTGGAGGTGTGGTTTACGATTGTCCAGAGCCGTTTATTGTGCTGAATGTCTCTCATGCGTCTGCACGTAGCCATGGCCAATCGTATCACCGTATCAGATGACGTGTGACGTACCTAGCTCGATCAGAAGATGGCGTCGCGTCTGCCGCCGTCATAATGGATCCGTAAATAAACTTATTTGTATTTAACAGAGATGTATCAACGTGAGGGGAATGATGTGAATTCAGAATTGTGAATCGGAGAAGTTCAGATTGATTTGGATTTGTTTGTTGTCTCAGTGGCCGTAGAGGAGACCCAGAAAGGGCGATACTTTCACAGCTGAGATCCGGTTCAAACTGTTCACAATAAAGAGCCGGACGTTCATGACTCATAAACGTCACATCACTGAAATATCACTAACCAGTTTTTTTGCAGAACCTGTCGAGCTCCAGGGCATAACCTCAACGTTCTCTCTTTAAAAGAATAACCAGGCACACGGAGCATATACTGATGTGTGCATTTGCAGGTGAAGACCCTTCATCTGCGAGTGGACTGAGTGAGGAGTGCTCCCTGATCTCTCCGGGACGCCCCAGATTTGACCTCCGCTCTTTTCTTACACCGTCCCTGGAGAGACGGCGCGACTCCACCAACTGGACAATAAACTCCCCACGTCTGCACTGCGAGCTCAGAGCGGCTCATAACACCAGCGAGACGAGAGACTTCATCTTCGAAGGACGCGGTACGAAACTATAATGCCGCAGAGTTCAGATCCTAGCGGTCCACTGTGGTTACTACGGTAACTACTGCTGGACATTTCCACATGAGACAAAAACGGTCACAAAGTTCAGCCTCTTCTCGATTTTTTGGGATCGTTGAAATGATTAGTATTCTTGACTTTTATTTATCTGCATGTTTCCCGGCTCCAGCAACAACGGCTTCCAACGCGGCATCGCCTTTTGCCACCGGCTGCAAACAAGGAACTACATCATCCTCTGATCGCGTGAGTTGGGCCCGTCAAGGTGTGTTTGCTTGACGTGAGTGAAGAAATAAAAATGAAAGAGAAAGGTTTGAGGAAAATCCCAGTTGTCCTTTGTTTTCAGTCCTGTACGCTGTTACTGCGGCGTTCAGTGCGGCTCTGGTGACTCTCGTTTGTGTGACTGTGTGGTGCTGGAGACGTAACGGTAATTTCACTTCAACACTAGCGATATATTTAACTCACAGAAATAGTTTTAGCTCAAGATTTTCTCCGCTTTGTTTCAGCAAAACGATCCCGGAGCGACAACTGTCACGTGAGTAAAACACGTGCTCTGCCACAGCAACATGGGATAACTCCTCTGTCCCAGTCTGAGCTGAGAGGGTACCTTAATGCTGCCCTCTGCTGGTAGATGTAAGTAACAACTAAATCATTTCCCCCTCAGGTTGAAGAAGAGCACTATTACGCCGCTGTTGATTTTGCTAAAGAGACGCCGAACTGTGGCACCAAGGTGAGGAGAACCCTCAACACACACAAGACACTTCAATGATAATAATGTTTAATACAATAATAATAATAATGCCTTACACTTATATTGCGCTTTACAAGCCTGTATTACCAAGTTTCTCAAAGCGCTACACTGTCGTCATTATTCATTCACTCCATACTTGGTGGTGAGCTGCTGTTGCAGCCACAGCTGCCCTGGGGCAGCCCGTCTGCGCCATCGGCCCACCACCTGCCACTCACTCATACACCAGTGTACGCAGACACTGGAGGCAAGGAGGGTGAAGTGTCTTGCCCAAGGACACAACGACAATGTGCACCTTCAGGAGGCAGGATTCGAACCCCCGACCTTCCGATCATGAGACAACCCGCTCTACCATCTGCGCCACCGTCGCCCTGATGATGGGCTCTATGCAAATGACACGTGACTTCCAAGCGGATCCTAAGTCGATGCTTCCGTATTCCGTCTCCGTTATTTCCCTGTGAGGTCTCGTCTAAAACAATGTTTAGTTCAAGGAAACATCCCTGACAGTGAGATCCTGATCCGAAGTGACTCGCTACGTGTTAAAAACATTACGTTGGATGTAAATTCTCGACTGCGGGAAACGTCTGTGTTTTTAGAGGATTGGACTTTTTATCTCGGCGCTAACGGCTAGCATCAAAAAACACCACCACACACATTAAACGTCTAAAAAGTATTTATACTAAAGACGGGCAGATTATATTTTGAGCAGCTCGTTTAAAATCGTGTAGCTATTGTCATTTTTAACTCGTGTTAGCCGTTAGCCGTTAGCTTCAAGACAGAAACACTCACTGTGATGAGCACGGAAGTTTCCTCTCGTGAATTGTTTGCCCCTGACGTGATGTTTTTAACCTGATGCTGTGACTCCACCAGTAACTCACCGTCTACCATGTGATCTTCAGCTATTTATTACTTTAGACAAGACTAGGGTGACCAGATTTTCTGACTAAAAAACTGGGACACTATTTGGGATTTAGTTGCATGGTCAACCAGGGAGCCATCCCACGCTAAATATGCTTGTTAATATCTTACACCATGCACCAATCAGCATTAACATGATAGACTTGATATTTGTTTATTGGTTTCTACTTCCAATGGACATTTGCATGGCCCAAAGACATGAATTTTCAAGCGAAGTTTGTACTTTGTTGATCATATTGGCCAAAAACTGGGACAGTTGGGACAGATACTGTGTAAAACTGGGACAAACAAATGGGTTTGGAAGAATGTGTGGGGACATGGGACTCAACACTGGGACTGTCCCGGGTAAACTGGGACATCTGGTCACCCTAGACAAGACCTCATAGGGAAATAACAGAGACAGGATACGCAAACGACTACTTAGAATCCACTCGGAAGTCACATGACGCTTGCGTGCATAAAGCCCATTGAGAAACGAGTAGTTACTCTGGATATTTTGAAAAAAAGTCTATCAGAAGTCAAGAAAAACACAAATAGTTTCATGCTGCCGAAAGTATGAGCATGAAACAACAAAATGAATGTACGAATGTATTAAACTCCCTATATGAAAAATAAAGTTGACTGTTTTCAGGCCGAAGAAGAAGAAGAAGGGGACTTGTACACCAAAGTGTTCTACAGCGCTGTAAGAACTGCTCCTCCTCCTGTTCAGGCGGATCCTTCTGCGCTCTACGCAACTGTCAACAAACCTTCAAAAGCATCCGGATAATTATCACTGTGTCCTACTTTAAACAGGCTACTTAAAGGCACTTTTTCCCCCTAATAGTGGAACGCAATTTCATTTGTCCTCCTTTAGCATATTGTAAACCCAGACATTTGAGAGAAAAAACACTGTGTATCTAACTATAAAGCAAGTTGCGAAACGTGGCTTTAAACCCATCCTCGAAAAGAATGGGGATGCTACAGATATGTTCGGAAAGTTAGGAATGAGTTTGGACCAAAATTAACATTTTCATTTTAGTGACTTCCTCTTTCATTGTTTGTAATAATACAGTAATAAAAAATAAACAGGTATAAAATTAAAATTTTTTTAAAAACTGTATAGTGCCTTTAAACTAGTAACGTCTAAATTGAATTAGCTGTACTTCTTGGCGTAGTCTTAACACTTACTTGAGTAGCCTATCATTCTGAAGTATCTGTACGCTCACTTGAGTAAAATATTTGGTAACTCTTTCCACTTGTGAGTAAATCAGTGACGAAAGCTTAAATTTGACATATGAAAAGAAATCAGCTTCATTAATTAAAACTTTTACTTTAAGTTTGTCATATCTTATCACATCTTAGGCGCGTTGAGTTGCCTTGAGTACGAAATGTGTGGTATGAATCAACATGCCTTGCCTTATAGAATGATTTACTTTGGCTTACTTTGCATTATGCATTTTGGAAAATACTGAGCCACTGATACCGGACCCGGATCACCTCATGTAGGGTGACCAGACTTTCCACATTAAAAACTGGGACACAATGGGAGTTTTTTGGGGGGTAGTCGACTTTTTTCACTCACATTGAATGGTCAAACTTCCTGTTTATGAAAATCTAATCTCAGTTAAATGGACCAACCAGCATCGAGGTGATAGACCTTTAGCTGTTTAATTGGTTCAACCTATAACTCTGTGTTTGACGCGTACATGGCCAGAAGTCAGTGAGTTTCAAGCACAAAAGCTGCTTTAGGCGTGGGTACTGGTGACAAACCGGGACACCTGGGACAATGTTTGTGTAAAACTGGGACAAATCAATGATTTTGGATAAATCCACTGGGACATGGGACAGAGGGCTCAAAACTGGGACTGTCCTGGGTAAACTGGGACATCTGGTCACCCTAACCTCATGTCAACATTGAACTGCAGTCTGCTCTTGTAACAATCCCATTATATAGTACCGTACTGCTCTGGTGTTAGTAACTCATTTAAGCATACTATACAAAACAAGAATAATTGTTTGTACATTTAAATGTAATATAGCCTTGAAATTGTTCTATGTGTATATTGGAGCGTTGGCAGGTGAGATGAGATTATACAACATAATTACACAGTTAAACTTATTTTCAAAAAAACATGTACAATAGGCCCAGGGACTGCAGGTGGAAATTAGCACAAGTGCTATAACCTGGTACAATGCATCTCTCCTTTCTGAGGCTAATGTAGATTGTACACTGTCCCTGTTCAAAAAATAAAAAAATAATAAAATAATTATAAGAAACTGTTGTAAATGTTGACATATTTTTGAATAAAGTATAGACAGTGTTTTGTTATTATTCAAAATGTGCAGAGCCAACAGTTGCTGCATGGACACGAAAAAAAGGAAAAATCCCCATTTGTTGCAGCTGTATCACTTGTTGACTTCCTACTTTTAAAAACTGCCCAATCACAGCGAGGCGTCACTTCCAAATATGGGCAAACGGGCCCCGTGAGCCCGCCTCTCTTTGTTGCCTCGGCCAATCAACGCGCGCCCTGAGACTCCCGGCGAGACTAGCCTTGGACGGTGGCCCAGCGTGATCCGTGACACTGGGTTAGCCGCTTATGTTTTACTATTTTAATCACGGAATAGACAGAAGTGACGAAAACGTTATCGTTTATATGGGGTTTACACTGAAAGAGTAGGTGTTGCAGGTGTGAAAAGGCAAATGTTAAGAAAGGAGAGGTCATTTTGTACGGGGTGCCGAAGTGAAAGGAAACCGCAGTCAGTTAGCGTTAGCGCTGTAGCAAAACAACAGCACTTCCGGGTGTCTCCTTCAAAGTATGTCGCTGTGTCGTTAGATTTTGCTCATCTAGGTTTCTGGCAGGACGTCAAATTTTGTTTTATTTAACTGTTATAATGTTCTTCACGTATGTCTCCCTACGAGAGATTTTGTAAATTATATGTTGTAAATAAATTTGTGCAAAAAAATAAAAAAATAGATTTTGCTCATCTAAAATAGTATTTCACATGGGACTTCTCAATGTTTTATCGTTATTAGGCGTGTCTTTGCCCAGTGTTGATTTTGTCGACTAAAATATTGTTGTCATAATTTTTAACCAAAGCAATATCTGAACGATGATAAGATAAGCCTTCATTGATTTAAATTCACTTGTTACATTCAGCTCTCAGAAACACTCGGCGTGTGCAGAGTAGACGGAATGTGCAAACAATTAAATGGTAAATAGAGGTACCTCATATGCAATGACTACCAAAAACTTTAAGGGGGCAAAAAGTATAAACAGTAAAAAAAATAATAAATAAACAGAGACACAAATTAGACATAACCTAAATGAAAAGAAGTTAATGATAAATTCTCCCGTTGACTTATAAAAATAGTGACTGAAAACATTTGTTTTTTTCAGTGACACAGTCGTTCAGATCACTGTTTCTCAACTGGAGGATCCTTTCCCAGAAAACACACCTTTTAATATTGATCACTGGGGAAAAAATGTAAACACTAAACAAGTCTTTTCAAATTACTGTCATTGATTTGTTTTTATTATGATTTCATCTTGAAGCAAAAAAACAAAAACATTTTGTGAGGACAATAAAGTATTTTACATTACAGTACATTACATTAAACGATTTTGCTAAAGGATGTAGCTTTCTTTGGTTATAGCTTCACTTCCTTATTGGACAATGACAGGAAGTGACATAAAAATAATGCCACCACTCAACTATTTTTTGAATAATAATGCCTTACACTTGTATTGCGCTTTACAAGCCTGTATTACCAAGTTTCTCAAAGGGCTACACTCGTCATTATTCATTTACTCCATACTCGGTGGTGGTAAGCTACTGTTGTAGTCAAAGCTGCCCTAGGGAAGACTGACGGAAGAGAGGCAACCAGTCCGTGCCATCGGCTCCTCCAACTACCACCAACCACTCACTCACTACGACCGGGCCCTTCCTGCCTAGCTTCCAAAGTCTGACGGGATTGGGCAGAGCAAAAGCAAACATTTTTAAACTGTTACCATGCCGACAATGTCATGTCAATAGGAATTTAGTAAGTCAAACTGCTGTGGAACTTTACCTCTATCTATGTCACTTCCTGTGTTAAAAATTCTAATATAACCAACAACAACTTTCTGCCCAAAATTATTACTTACAACAGATGTTATTTATCTAAATAAGTCACACATTCAAAAGGATTAAAACCTGCCATATGTTTAAACACAACTATATCAATATAAAGCGTTAGAAATGTGTTAATAAACTAAATTTACATGATCTTTTTTGGGCGACTAAAACAATCTGACTAAATCTTGACTAAACTAACAATTTGTCAAAATTAAATTAAAAAAAATAATGGTTTAGTAAGGTAGTTGCAATGGAAAATGGCGAATTGGAATGAGTTTTGCTGCTTACGGTAACGAACATTATTTTATCGGTAACTTAAGCGCGAGATTTATTTTGAAGGTGGCGCGAGCCGACTTCCGTTTAGCGCCTTTCAACTTTACGCGTGCCAAAAAAGGGGCTGAAGTTACGGGAGCTCGGGGACCAAAACAAGACTCCTCTGGCCGCCGTGGACCTCGGAACCCGGAGCGGCGACCATGAACGGGACCGGCCTCGAATCGGCGCGGGGTTTGCGGCTTTAGTGCCTCCCCCGGAAAGGCGGCCGATCTCCGGGCACTGAGAGTCCCCAGCCCCTTCGCCGCAGCCGCATGGAGAGCACGGTAAGGATGCAGTCATAAAGGACGGGGATCGTGTTTCTTATGCGTTCGGCGAAAGGAGAAGATTCAAACTGCTCGAAAATATCTATATCTAATACACAATGCGAGCCACACACTCAAAGCCTGGTCGTTTATGAAGAGATGTATTCTTTTATTGTGCTGCAAGTAACATGTACTGCTTACTACCAAGCTGCACACTCGGCGTTACTATCTGCACATTAATGTCTAATCATATTAATAACTTCGAGCTTCTCTGTAGAAACGCGTTTCTCTGCGTTTGTGCGGCATTTGCTCAGATTTGTCTTTGCCTGGAGGACTTTTATGGGGAGACTGTTGAAGGATATTCAAATGTTTCTAATAAGAAGCAGTAAAAACATTGCCATTAATACATTCAGCCATAATCTGACATGAAGATGAAATAGCACACACAATTCTATCTTAAAAAAATGTGTTTCTCCTTTTGAAGTGACTGAGATGAGACACTTTCTGCTTAATATCCATATGCATCTGGCAGGAAAACGACTTTGTGTTACCTGAAGAGTTGGCGTATTCACATTTGATTTGCATGACTTGAATCAGAAAGTACAACGAAACTTATGGAATAGAATTCACATCCTATGTTCAAAGTCGGTTTTGCATCTGCAACACAATCAAACGTGCAATTTGAATTTATGCAGAGCTTTGTCTTTTACAACCAAGAGAAATATTGTGTCAAGTCCGTGGGGTCATGTTTAAAACCTCATAACTTTAACCCAGCACATTTTCTCCAGTTTAGCTAAAGTTACCGAAGTCTAAAAGCCTCTCGACTGGAGCTCACAGCCTACAGGCCAGTGTGAAGCCTCATTTGAAAGCTAAGACCTACAAAACTTATGTAAATGGGTCTTTTTCCTTTTGTTATTGCCATGTTGTTGTCACTTATTAGATGTTTTCATTTTTCATCACTTTTTTGTTACTCTTTTGTGGCTTTTTTGTTGCATTTTCGCATCATTTTTGTCTATTTTTCATCACATTTTTTTTCTTTTTTTGTCTCTTTTTTCGTCACATTTTTGTCTCTTTCGGCAAATTTGTGTCTCTTTTTGTAAAATTTTTGTCTCTTATTGTAAATTTTTTGTCTCTTTTTCATCAAATTTTTGGTCACATCTTTTTTTCTTTCGTCACATTTTTGTCGCTTTTTGTCACATTTTTGTCTCTTTTTTCGTCACATTTTATCTATTTTTTTGTCATATTTTTGTCTCTTTTTTGTTATGATTTCATTCTTGTTTTCATCTTGATTTGTTATCTTGAGATTAAAACCTTTACAAACGTTCTACAAACTGCTTTATCTCTCAGCTCTTGTTCAAAGCCCTGAGGAAACATCTGTCCCTCTGTTGGTGTTGGTATGTCAAGGCTTCGCACTGATCTGCTGCTGCTTCGTCTTTTACTCTTTAAAATGAACCTGAACACGAGACGTGGATACGATCACAGGCCGAGGGTCAGGAGTGTCTCTGAGGAGCATCCAGTCGGAAAGAATCTCTCCAACGTCTCATTCATTAGGACTCTCACAACACGGGCGTGAAGATGAATCACTGTTGAGTTGGAAACGTAACGTCATCTGCAAACAATGGAATATCCCGGTCTCCACGGGGTCGAAATACCAACGTAGCTAAGGCTTAGGCTGCACAGTATCAACCGACCAACACATCCATGGATTTACAAAAAACTCATTTCACTTGCACATTCAAAAACAAATGCCTGGGAACTTAAATGTTTTTTGTTTTTTTAGTCTTTGTAATTTTTGAGTCCATTGTCATTTCTTGTGAGTCTTTATCTGGACACTTGGACATTTACATATTTAATTCAGAGTCTTTAAAATTAATTGTCCCAAAACGAAGGGCTTAAATGTCATTACGAAGACGTTGGTTGACTATTTTTACTAAGTTTCTCAAAAATACTGGATAAATCCATACAAGATTTGTGGCTTTTGAATTTTCTCCACGTTCTCCTGTTTGATGGAATGTTTGCAAACGTTCAGAGGTAAAGCGGTCGGACTGAGAGACTGAGCCTTTGTCCTTTCCCTCCAGGTTTGCGCCTGAACCCGCCATGCCCCTGCCCACAGAGGAGCTCTCGTAATCGGAGGAGCCTCTCTCTCTCTGCCCCCCCCCCCCCTCTCTGGAGCCATGACGGGCCCCAACTCCCCCAGCCGCACCAGCACCAGCTCGGCCAAACTCAGCCGGCACGGCAGGTACGAAAACAGCCCCTGGAGACTCTGGTCCTTCGATAATGGCTTTGAGAATAAAGACCTGATATCTGGGGACACAAAAAGTATGCAGACTCTAGCCCTTCCTTGCTTAATCTTTGCCCCTAAAAAGTTGCTGCCTTCAGTTTTGACCAAAGCATGAGATTCTTATCAGTTATTATTATTTTATTAATTCTATTAGTTGAGTAAAGCTGGGACAATGATCGTTTTGTTCATATCCTCACATTCCCCCAGGAAGCCCCAGAAAGCCTGCAGTACTCACTGATATATTTGGGGTCATTTCAGGAAATGTGTGAAAAATGGGGGGTAATTAGGGAGAAATTGTGACAAAAAAATTGGGTAAAAATTCTGGGGAAAAAAGGGGACAATATCAGTCATAAAACTTACCGGGAAAAATTGGAAATAATAAGAAAAAGAAAAAAAAAAGGGGAAAAATTGGGAAAACTTTTTTTAACATGATTTTTTCCCCACTGGTCACTTCCTGTAACGCTGGACCAACAGCATAAAATCTGTATATATATATTTTTTTTCAGTCCTTTCAATGCTTGGCCCTACACACAGATTTGAATATGGGATCTACTTTTGTCATGTGACCTTAGTTCATGAGCCGAGAGAGAAGAACTTTGTGAATGGAATCTTCTCGGCCACATTATGTTTCCAGTCCGTACCTCGTGTGAGACGTTTGAGAACCTCCGCCCTGACGTCTAAACTCTGGTTCCTCCTCAGGTCTAAAAGCTCCAGCGCCCACTGCCTGCTGAGCCGCTGCGGCCCCCGCGCCGAGGGCTCCTCGAGCCCGGGCCACGCCCACTCCCCGCACTCCCCCGGCGAGGACGAGGAGAAGGAGGGCGGGGTCCAGTTCTACGTGAACCGCGGCGGCTTCCCCATCGAGACGCAGACCTGGGACCGGATGTGGGCCCACGTGGGCGCCGTGCACCCGGAGGGGCCGGAGATGGTGGAGCGCATCCGCAACGCCGCCTACATCCCCAAGGTACGACCCGGAGCTTTATTGTTTAAAGAGCGGGCAATCATCTCATCGTTATCATCTCTATCCTCGATACAGCTTAGGCAAAATATCTAGTTTAGTTTCATTTCCTGGTTTTCAAGCGATCTCCACTAAGCCCCTCCCACCTCCCCCCTCCTCTTGCTCCCCTTGGCTGCGCAGCTGCTTCATTAAAGAGAGAAAAAAAGGAGGGAAAAATAGACTGTGTGGCTGTAGTGACGAGTGTTTTCACTTAGCGATGAAAGGATTAAGCCAGAGATGGAGAGGTGAGGAAAGCATTTCCTGGATCCTCCGGAGGGACCGTTATATTTTCAATAGAGATACACCGATACACCTTCTGATACCGATACCGATATCTGCCGATATTAACCGACACCAAGAGACTTTCTTAAAAGTAGTTACTGTATGAATGAAAACACTGGTCCTCTTTTCTTCACTGTGAGATCAATAAAGTCTCATTTTCTCATGTTATATCTTGTCTGCATTAAATATGTGATCGGCTGTTTAGGTCACACCGATATGATCTTGGAATTTACTGATTTCCTCTTTCAAACGAGCTCGGTCTGGGGGGGGGGGGTGGTATGGGATTAACGGTACCTCGCCACGGTGTCATACATACGTGGGACAGGAATGGAATAAACCCGATGTCTTCAGACACAAAGGCGTACGGTCGTATTGTTTCTGCGCCGCAGTGAAGACGAGGGAGAAGAAGAAGAAGAGCGGCCGTGGGCGTCTGTGTTTGCGGAGTGTGAAGTGTGAACAGATGAACAGCGGCCTGAGGGTCAGACAGAGAGAGCGGCTTATGTTAGAGATACAACCGTCTGAGAGAGGAGAGGAGGGGGGGGAGAGGAGAGAGAGGAGGGAGAGGAGAGGAGAGAGAGGAGAGGGAGAGGGAGAGGGGAGAGAGAGGAGAGGAGAGGGGAGAGAGAGGAGAGGAGAGAGAGAGGAGAGGGAGAGGAGAGGAGAGGAGAGAGAGAGGAGAGGGAGAGGAGAGGAGAGGAGAGGAGAGGGAGAGAGAGGAGAGGGAGAGAGAGGAGAGGGAGGAGAGGGGAGAGAGAGGAGAGGGAGAGAGAGGAGAGAGAGGAGAGGAGAGAGAGAGGAGAGAGAGAGGAGAGGGAGAGGAGAGGGAGAGGAGAGGGAGAGGAGAGGGAGAGGAGAGGGAGAGGAGAGGGAGAGGAGAGAGACGCTTCCTAACCAGGCTGATATCACTGAAAATCCATTTGAGCCTTTGTGGTTGGACAGGGGCCTGTAGTTGCACAGGGGCCTGTAGTTGGACAGGGGCCTGTAGTTGGACAGGGGCCTGTAGTTGGACAGGAGCCTGTAGTTGGACAGGAGCCTGTAGTTGGACAGGGGCCTGTGGTTGCACAGGAGCCTGTGGTTGGACAGGGGCCTGTGGTTGGACAGGGGCCTGTGGTTGGACAGGGGCCTGTAGTTGGACAGGGGCCTGTAGTTGGACAGGGGCCTGTGGTTGGACAGGAGCCTGTAGTTGGACAGGGGCCTGTAGTTGCACAGGAGCCTGTAGTTGGACAGGGGCCTGTAGTTGGACAGGGGCCTGTAGTTGGACAGGGGCCTGTAGTTGCACAGGGGCCTGTAGTTGGACAAGGGCCTGTGGTTGGACAGGGGCCTGTGGTTGGACAGGGGCCTGTGGTTGGACAGGGGCCTGTGGTTGGACAGGGGCCTGTAGTTGGACAGGGGCCTGTAGTTGCACAGGGGCCTGTAGTTGGACAAGGGCCTGTGGTTGGACAGGGGCCTGTAGTTGGACAGGGGCCTGTAGTTGGACAGGGGCCTGTAGTTGGACAGGGGCCTGTAGTTGCACAGGGGCCTGTAGTTGGACAAGGGCCTGTGGTTGGACAGGGGCCTGTAGTTGGACAGGGGCCTGTAGTTGGACAGGGGCCTGTAGTTGGACAGGGGCCTGTAGTTGGACAGGGGCCTGTAGTTGGACATCTCTCTGAACTCTGGACAGTAACTTGCTCTCGTGTCGATGCTCCTCTGTCCGTGTGATGGATGGAGCTCAGATCTACTGAGGCTCTTCAGAGACAGTATCGACTTAGAGACACTCGCAGTTGTAGCCGTAACTCAGCCGAGCAGCTCTTATTGAAGCGAGAATAAAGAAATAACAATGAACCTCTTAAACCCCGCGTTAATGGAGCACATCTTTTGGCTTGAACCAAATCTAAAACGTCTTATAGTCTACAGGCCAGTGTAGCCTCATTTAAAGATTTTACCTCGTTTTTCCATGTGTTGTTGCCGCGTTATTGTAATTTTTTGTGTTACATTTTCATAACTTTTTTGATGCTTTTTTGCCACTTTTCTATGCCTTTTTGACGCTGTTTTGAAACTTTTTTGACGCTGTTTTGACACTTTTTTGATGTTTTTTTGACATTTTGATGCTTTTTTGCCACTTTTTTTTACGCTTTTTTGACACTTTTTTATGCTTTTCTATGCTCTTTTGATGCTTTTTTGATACTTTTTAAATGATTTTTTGACTCTTTGATGATTTTTTGTTGCTGTTTTGACCCTTTTTTGACGCTGTTTTGATATTTTTGATGCTTTTTTGAAACTTTTTTTGAAGCTTTTTTGCCACTTTTTTGCCACTTTTTTGACGCTGTTTTGCCACTTTTTTGACGCTGTTTTGAAATTTTTGATGCTTTTTTGAAACTTTTTTTGAAGCTTTTTTGCCACTTTTTTGCTGCTTTTTTGAAGCTGTTTTGATGATTTTTTGACACTTTTTTGACGCTGTTTTGACACTTTTTTGACGCTGTTTTGACACTTTTTTGATGCTGTTTTGACATTTTTGACACTTTTTTGAAACTTTTTTTGATGCTTTTTTGACACTTTTTTGATGCTGTTTTGACATTTTTGATGCTTTTTTGAAACTTTTTTTGAAGCTTTTTTGCCACTTTTTTGATGCTTTATTGAAGCTGTTTTGATGATTTTTTGACACTTTTTTGTCGCTGTTTTGACACTTTTGATGCTGTTTTGACATTTTTGACACTTTAAACTTTTTGACACTTTTTTAATGCTTTTTTGACGCTTTTTTGTCACGTTTTTTGTGCTTTTTTGACGCTGTTTTGACGCTGTTTTGTCACGTTTTTTGTGCTTTTTTGATGCTGTTTTGACACTTTTTTGATGCTGTTTTAACACTTTTTTGTCACGTTTTTCTTGCGTTATCCTCATTTACGTCTTGTTTTCGTCACTATTTTGACACAGGAAGCTTTTAGATTTGGGTAATGCCTGGATACCTTTGAGAATAACAGGAGAAAATGTGCTTGTGTAGGTGGGGGTTAAGAGGTTTAAATGTATAGTCATATTTTGTTCATATCAGTTTCAGAGGGGGATCTGTTAGTGGGCCCTGGACGCTCCGGCCCCGGGCCCCTCTCTCTTGTGTTGAGTCAGTGATGTGGACGACGGTGCGTTCAGTCGGAGGAAGCAGCAGGAGAGGCGGAGTTTGTTTTCGGTAATTGTAGTGGTGACCCGTCTGGCAGCGACACAATCCCATTAGAGACAGACGGAGAAACCGATGGAGTCACAGTTTAGTCCTCACTACAAAAACTATAAATGCCAAGCATGGGTTTAAATAATCTTGTTTTCACTCATTTGGACTTTTTTTAGGTCCATCTCGGCAAAGAAATCAACCGGAAATAAAGACAAAATGTACAGGATTGAATCGAGTCGGCAACATCTCAGAACAAGAGGAATAATCTCAGTCAAATGCTTAAAATTGTTCAATGACTGCTCAATTTGAGACATTTAAACTAATCTAGCTAGTTCATTTCTACAGTGAATGTTTAAACTGGAAATAAGTTAACCAAGATTTCTTAAAATTTTTATATTTGACCTTGAGTTTAGTAAGTTTGTGATAGATCGAGTATTTTTGGACTTGAATACAGAGAAAAGATCGTATTGCACTTAAAATGATAATATATACACCGTTTTTTTCTCTTTTTTTTTACATGACATTACACAAAACTCAATGGGAGAGACACAGTTTTGGAAAGAAATCTCCAAACGGAAAAAGTCCAAATGTTTTCCCCGATCGATATTTGGAAGTGACTGGATTCACCAACATCGAGCGCGTCACTTTGAGCGTCGCCTCCACTTTTGGATGCCGTTACGGGACAGTCACGTGACCTCGGTTCAGTGTGTGCCGAGAGAGAAGTTGTTGAACTTTGTGACGGTTTTTGTTTCGTGTGGACGGGTCCAGGCGCTACAGAGATATTAACCGTACACCGAGTCCGGACGTCATCATTTCGACGGTTACCATAGTTACCACAATAGGATTTTTAGCCGCACAGACTCCATTTTAAACTATAGGTTGTTTACAATGTCGTGGCGTCGAAATTTGGACAAACGCTCTTGTTTTGGTCACGTTTTGTCCTTTTATCTAAATCGGTCGCAGATTAAACCGGGGCCGTATTTTGGGGATTATTTCAGTGTCCTGCCAAAAGGGACTTGGGATTTCAGACGGGACAAAAGGCTACATGTTTGGGGCTTAAGGCGCAAAATATGTCGACAAATATCACACTTTTATATTAGACCCAAACATATTATCTTTAAGAGGTCTAACCCAGAGCTACGCTGTATATGTAGAGGTTAATAGAAATCAGCAAGTCAAATTTAATGCCATTCTAGTGCATGAATATTATATTATTGATGTCACAAATGCAAACTCTCTGAGCATATTTCATTTTTTAAGCTCTGCCCACATCAAACAGAGGAATGAAGATCAATATCTATATTCAAAAGCAAATTGGACACGATGGGCGACATTTGTGCAACGAATTGTGGACTTTTTTAGCCAAAACTGCAGCTGAATGTGTTTAAGATGGGGCTGCCCGTCTTCAAGTTTGTCATTAACCGTTAACCGTTGAGGCCCTTCGCGGTTAATACTCGGTTAACCATTAGTCTGGTCACTAACCACCTTTATATCATGATTTAATAAAAAATAAATAAAAAATAAATAAATAAAAGATTTAGATTTTTGGCCGTATCATCCTGCTCTTTTCAGAATCCAATTTAATGCTTTATAATGACTTTATTTCGGTACAATTTGTTTAATGCCCCGCGGAAAAACCATGGAATACAAATACCTGAGGCTGGACCTGTGAATACAACGGGTTCAAGTCCCTAAGAAAGTCCAAGCTAGACTAAATAACCCCAGAGGGTCCCGCGGCAGTTTGAAATATCACCATCAGCTCGTCGTGTTATTGTTGCGAGCAGCGTCGTGTCCGTGGAGACTTTAAACAGGGTCAGGTTTCTGTCTAAACAAAGGAACAATGAGGAATGTATGGAGCCGTTACTGCGCCGTAACTGGGACGCCTCCAACAGCAAACCTGCAGAATACGAAAACAATAGCATGTGTTTATCCTGCAGCTCACGCCGGGACGGCTCTAAGCGTAAAGTCCTCTGCCGTTTTCGATGGAGGTCACGGCTAAACCCCCGGCTCGTTCGCTCACCTTTCGCCCCAGAAGCGGGCTCTGAAATTGGGACGCCGTGACCCCTGGCCCTGGTCTGGAACGACACGAGCCAAAAACGAATGGGATTTAGAGCAGAGGACGGTCACTGTGGGACAAAAACATAAATGTAGTGATATGGATTTGAAACTTTTACTGTAGATTACTGACATAGGAGGAATCAAGGTATTGCAAGTGTTCTGCAATTTTACGTTTTCATATTAAAACAAGGCGTTTTATACAATTAAATCTAAAAAAAAAGTGGATAGAGCTGGGTTTAAATTTCTGTTTTTGTTGATATTTCTCAAAGGGGATTATAGATCTTGTTTGGGTTTTGAATAAGCTAATTGTAAGTGAAAAAGATATGTAAGAAGTCAAATTTTGCCGTGTTTTTTTTTTAAAAACACAGCTTTCACCATCTAAATCTCAGAACCTGGAGAATTAAATCGTTGATTCGTACTTTTGATCACTGCACAAAATGCCGCGGCTAGCAACAGCATGCAAAAGCTAGAGGGAGCATGCTATTTCCAGCGGCAACTGGCCGAGTCAGAATCTAATGGTGCGTTCCAGGCAAAAGGCAAGGCAAGTTTATTTGTAGAGCACAAGGCAATTCAAAGTGCTTCACAGTTGCATAAAATTACAAGAAAACAGATCAAATCAATCATTAAAACATCAACATAAAGTTAATCAACTACAGTAAAAGGCAAGAGTGCAGATAAAATACTTTCAGTTTTCATCTGCTCGGGTAAAAAGAGCGGTTTTCAGCCTGGATTTGAACATAGTCAGAGTTGAGGCCTGTCTCACATCCTCATGAAGACTGTTCCAGATTTAAGCTTTAGCCTCAGCGTGTTTAGTCCTGACTCTGGGAACCACCAGGGGACCCCTCCCTGAAGTTCTCAGGGCCCGAGATGGTTCATACGGCTCTAACATGTCAGAGATGGACTTTGGTGCTAAACCATGAAACGACTTGTACACAAGCAGAGCTGTTTTAAATTCTATTCTCTGAGTGACAGGAAGCCAGTGCAGGGACCGGAGCACTGGACTAATATGGTGGGATCTCCTGGTTCTTGTCAGGACTCGAGCAGCAGCGTTCTGGATGTTCTGCAGCTCTAACAGCTCGTTTAGAAAGGCCAGTGAGCAGCCGTTACAGTCGTCTAACCTGCTGGAGACAAACGCATGGATGAGTGTCTCCAAGTCTGGTTTTGACACTATTCCTCTGATCTTAATGTTTTTCAGATGGTAAAAAGCTGATGATGTTTTTGCTTTGATGTGGCTGTTTAAGTTCAGGTCTGAGTCCATGATTACTCCTAGATTTCTAACCTGATGTTTTGGTTTTAGATGGTAACTTCCCCACTTGAAAATTAGGACTTACGACCTCAGAGCGTTCCAGGTCATTAAACTTGTTTGTTACAAAACGGCTAATGCTACAACAATTAGCTCATACGACACTAACGTTATATGAACGTTTCTCCAAACCAGATATGACTTAAAACATGCGACATAACGTTATGTTGAAAGCTGTGACCAATAGTAACGTTCACGTCACTGATACAGTTTTATCATTAGCTGCTCCTCCACTGGGGGGCGCTATTACTGTCTTCATCTCGTATACGAACTCGGAGCACTTTGGAGGTGTCCAAGTTTACAAGCTGTAATTACCACTTCGAGCGGCATTTCGAGGCATTGCCTAATAAAATAAAATGATCCTTGTTAAAAAATGTTTTCATTAGTTTATTAATAGATATAACTGATAATTGATCTGTAACACCATGACAAGAAAAGATAACACTTTATAGATCTCAAAATGGAGAAAAGAGGAAAATTCACTTTTTCACTCAGAGAAAGCCACTTTTAAGAAAATCTCTTGGTATCGGTTAATATCGAATATCGGCCGATACGCAAACCCCCGGTATCGGTATCGGAAGCAAAAAAGCTGGATCTGTGCATTCCTAGTGTGGAGTCTGTACGAGCGACTCAAGTGCAGATGTTGTTAAAGAGTGGAATGAAAACGATCCTAAAGCCGCTCTGTCTCCCACAAAGGAAACGACCATATTTGGATTACAGCGTCATCTCGGCCTTTCCTGCTACACGTGGATACCAAACTTGTCGGTATTTGTGAATGAACACGCATGGGAAAGACCAGGGACTGTATTTTTACTCTGACATTACAAGTTGTTATAGGAGAAACGTGTTTGAAGATGGAAAGAATCCGTTACCCCGGCTTTAATAATGGCCGTTTAACTCATGAGGATTCTCTGCAGTAAATCCTCTTCGGTGCCAGTCCTCGCGCTGGCACCGGGCCTCTCCGTTTGCGGCCAGCTCCGGGTTGATTTCGCACTTTAGCGGCTCCTAATCTCCTCATCTCAAACCCTCGCAGTAAATCCTCTCCCTCGGCCCCGTCCTGAAGGAACTCATGAGACTGAGACGCCTCCCGGACAGTGGTTCGACATCAGAGCGGCGCCTCTGTTTGGAGCGTAAATAACACCCATCACTTTCCCTTCGCCCGTCGAAGCGCTGACCTCATCTCAGAAGCGCGTGGACAAAGTCAGAGATTCTATCTACGCGCTACGAGAAATACGCCATCGTTTCTGCATTCGTGACAGGAGGAGGAATCTGTCCTCTGTTCTAAGCAAGAAGTCATCTAGAAATAAGTACAATTATCTTTAAATAGTAAGTAAATTAGTCTTTGATTTGAGTGAAATGAGGACAAACTTACTTCATATTTTACTTGTCTCTAGATTACCTTTTGCCGTGTAACCTTACGTATCCCTGACCTGTTCCAAGCCAAAACCAAAACTTGAACTTTTTTATCACTTCTATACAACAATGTTTCTGTGGGGCATTTAAAAGCATTAAATGTCATTAAAAAGCATTCACTTGGTTCCAAATAGGAATGTATTGGAATATAATGACACCACTCAAGGCCATCGGCCCCTCCGACCTCCACCAGCCACTCGCTCACTCACGACATTCGCCTCCTGGTGTTACCAAACGGTCTCCCATCCCAGTACCGACCAGGCCCTTCTTGCTTAGCCTCTAAGGTCTGGCGGAGCAAAGGAGGTCCTAAAAGATCCTTGTCTTACCCACTTTCGTTCAAATGTATTTCAAATATAAAGAGAACAAAGTGTGTATGGCTGGCCAGGCTACTTTTATGTATTTATGTATTTATTTATTTGAACAGGGACAGTGTACAATCTACATTAGCCTCAGAAAGGAGAGATGCATTGTACCAGGTTATAGCACTTGTGCTAATTTCCACCTGCAGTCCCTGGGCCTATTGTACATGTTTTGAGTGGTAGGGGAAACCGGAGTACCCGGAGGAAACCTACGCAGACACGGGGAGAACATGCAAACTCCACACAGAAAGGCCCCGTCCAGGTGGGAATCGAACCCGGGACCTTCTAGCTGTGAAGCACGAGCGCTAACCGCTGTGCCACCGTGCCGCCCTGCACGACACAGTGACGTAACGTTAGATGTTTGTGTAAGTTCTCAGTCGTACAGGAGTTGTCCATCTTCAATGAAGGTACTTGATTCGTCTTCTGTACTCAGTAGTTGAAGTCTTCGAACGTTTCGCCTCTCATCCAAAAGGATTCGTCAGCGACAAATGTCCCACTCTGGACGCAGCTGAAGATATAGACCAACGGGGAGGAGTTAGGGTTGGCCCGGCTCCTCCCCTCTAATCACAGCTACTCTCACCTGTGGGTAAACCCCTTTGAAGTAGAGCGTCTCTAACGATCTGCTCACCTCAGTATCGGTCAGTCCTGTCCTATTCATAGATGATCACTGCTAATTACCTGGCTGTTGTTCTTTTGTTGGCTGAGGTGCCGTCTCCTTGGACTGGCCGTGCCCTTTCGGTTTCTCCTGGATGAGAGGCGAAACGTTCGAAGACTTACTGAGTACAGAAGATGAATCAAGCACCTTCATTAAAGTAAAGTTAAATGTTTGCAGCAGATTTGAGCATATTTCTGATCTTTGACTAAAGTATCGCTTCATTATTGTTATCGAGAAAGTCGACACAAATACTGAGATATTCGTTTTTGTCAATCATTCATATCTAACCATCCTACTCTCTTGCACCGCCACATTCTGAAACGACCAGCACCACAGTGTTTTTTAGTTTAATTCGTGTTTCTCTTTGTGTGGAGTTAACGGCCTGTGCGAGTGCTGCTCTGAGTGACTGTAGTAACACCGAGCGTTTCCTCCCGGCCTGTGTCTTTGTCCCGGGCGTTCGGCCTCTTCCTCTGCAGCTGCTGTTGTTGTAAATAACTACGACTCTGAGTCTCAGGAAGTGACTCTGCTGCTGGCGATGACTCTCCTTCCGTTTGGCTCGCTCCCCAACCCCCAAAACCACCGCTCAGGCTCCGCAATCTACAACGCTGTGCATTCTTGTAGCGTATGGCGAGGTTTATTTAGTGTGAGGTTTATTTAGGCAAGGCAAGTTTATTAGTAGAGCACAATTCATACACAAGGCAATTCAAAGTGCTTCACAGTTGCATAAAATTACAAGAAAACAGATAAAATCAAACATTAAAACATCAACATAAAAATGAATCAATTACAGTAAAAGGCCAGAGTGCAGATAAAATACTTTCAGTTTTCATCTGCTCGGGTAAAAAGAGCTGTTTTCAGCCTGGATTTGAACATTGTCAGAGTTGAGGCCTGTCTCACATCCTCATGAAGACTGTTCCAGATTTTAGCTTTAGCCTCACCGTGTTTAGTCCGGACTCTGGGAACCACCAGGAGACCCCTCCCTGAAGTTCTCAGGGCCTGAGATGGTTCATACGGCTCTAACATGTCAGAGATGGACTTTGGTGCTAAACCATGAAAAGACTTGTACACAAGCAGAGCTGTTTTAAATTCTATTCTCTGAGTGACAGGAAGCCAGTGCAGGGACCGGAGCACTGGACTAATATGGTGGTTTTTCCTGGTTCTTGTCAGGACTCGAGCAGCAGCGTTCTGGATGTTCTGCAGCTCTAACAGCTCGTTTAGAAAGGCCAGTGAGCAGCCGTTACAGTCGTCTAACCTGCTGGAGACAAATGCATGGATGAGTGTCTCCAAGTCTGGTTTTGACACTATTCCTCTGATCTTAATGTTTTTCAGATGGTAAAAAGCTGATGATGTTATTGCTTTGATGTGGCTGTTTAAGTTCAGGTCTGAGTCCATGATTACTCCTAGATTTCGAACCTGTTTTTTTGGTTTTAGAGAGAGAGACTCGAGGTTTCGTGTGAGGTTTATTGTGCCTGGTTTGTTAATACTGGAACGTTTAAAAACAGCTAGAATCAGTGGAACCAATGATAGAAAGATGAGGCAAAGATTCCTTTATTCTTTGGCAGCAAGTATGAAAATTAGACTTGGACAGGAATAGTGTGAGATATTTGATTTGAACAAACAAACATGAATATGGTTTGTTTCTTTTTTGACCATTTGTAAACATTTTAGGAATATGACAGTTCGGTATTTTATTGTATACATTGTAAATAAGTAAATATAGAATACAAAAACATCAGAAAATACTGTAAATATGTATATGATTGTAACCATATGTATGTATATATATATATATATATATCTATATATGCACATATTTTAAAAGACAGCATGTAAAGTGTGAAGCAACAAAAGGGGCAGATATTATAAGACTTGTTCTTCTCCTCTGCTCCGTTTCATTCATGCTATGTTGGATTGGCGGTCTTGTGGTGATTGCATGATGTCACTTTTGAATGAAATAAATAAAAAAAATGAAATGAAATGAAGTTTGTTAGCGGCTAAAAACTTTAATGTGGCAAAACTTGAATTTCGAGTTGCCTATTTTGCTCTGTTTGCCTATAAAGTGTTTAAATCAAACTTTATAAAGTGCTTTATAAAGTCCCTTCTCCAATGCTCTTTAATAAAACTCTAAACATAGGACATGGCCGTAGTAATACTCTGGCGTCCATCTTGTGACTGGCCCTTCTAACCCAGTGCATTGTATGACTCTTTGACAGAGGGAAATCCATGAACAAATGTAGCTAAAGTCTATGCATCCTATAAAACTGGAATAACATTAGAATCTTGAATCTGCAAAGACTTTATTTTGAACATGGGGTCAGTGACACAGGGAATGCTAACCATGGAACCCTGGGAATGAATGGAGAAAACGAAGCTAACACGGCGAAACGACACGACTAAAAACAAGAAATTACCTGATCCCGACTGAGATACGAGACTTGGAAGTAATAAACCAATCACGTTCTGCAATTGGATGACTGAAAATGTTGCTTCTGGTTTTGTATTGGTGACATAGGGGTTCGCCTCGCCGGTCAGTCACAAGATGGCCGCCACGTCAACGAGCGTCATGTCCGATCTAGAGTTTTATTAAATAGCTTTGCCACAGTCCCTTTCAGAGCTTTTCACCACGTTACAGTGTTTTTCTCTCATTGTAACGGCTGGACCTGTGATTCCAGCCGATAGCGCATCTTTGAGTGTTCTTTGGATCTTCCCCAGCGTGCCGACCGCTCCTTATAAGCTCCTCCTGAGGTCCTACGTCTCCAGCTTCCCTCGACTCTCGATCTCTTACAGCGCTGAAAACACTCACCATAGCTTCAGTGCAGCCACAGTGGAGCCGGTCTATCTCTTTCTTTCTCTTTATTGAAAACAGCCTCGCAGTGAAGGCGGAGCAATTGGGGGGAGGTGGGAGGAGCTTAGAGTGAGGTCGCTTGAAAATCAGGAAGTGAAACTATTAGTTATTGTGTTTCCGCTGTTTTAAATCAATGTTGCATTTTCTAACCAACAAAGTGTAAGATGTGTTTGCTGCAAAAAAAATTGAAACATTCAATTTTAACTTTGTGCAGCTTTTTTGTTGTATTCTTGTAACTGTGAATGAGATAAAAAATAACATTCCGATAATGGACGGAACTCTAAATGAATACTTAATAAAGGAAACAGAAATGTCATCATGGGTCTGTTCATGTCACTCATAGTTAATTTTCTGGGCAGATGACGGACTTTTCTAGAACACGATGTCCCAGCCAAACGTTTGTGCTCGTAACACAGAAAGTGAAACAAATAAATGCTTAATCTGCTCCCCCAGAAAACTCCTATAACGTTAATCGCAGTGTATTACAAAAAACAACTCTCCAAAATAAATGAACTCTCCGCTCGGTTGGTCTCCTTCATGGGACTTAATTATCTTTAAAGCAAATAAAGCTGTTCAACTCCAGCGCTGGGTCCTGGAACATTAAGCAAATAGACTTTTCCCTCTTGTGTAAGTGTGTTTTCTTTGTGTAAGTGTGTTTCCTTTGTGTAAGTGTGTTTCCTTTGTGTAAGTGTGTTTTCTTTGTGTAAATGTGTTTTCTTTGTGTGTCCTTCAGCCGCCGGTTCCATCGGTGCCAAACTTCAAACCCTCCATGTCCATCGCAGACTGGCTCGTGGCGGTGCAGAACTATATGAAGGCGCTGCAGTATCCTTCAGCGAATATGTTCAGAAGGCACTCGCTTTTAACCGCCTACCACACACTGTAACCGAGTGCCCCTGTATGGCTTTACCCAAATCTAAAAGCTTACAGACTATAGGCCAGTGTGACGCCTCATTTGGAAGCTAAGACCTCGAAAAATTCATCTAAACTGATCTTTTTCCTTGCGTTGTTGTCGTTGCTTTTTCTTACGTTCTTTTTCATCGAATTTTTGTGGCTCTTTTCATGCACTTTCATCGCTCTTTGTTTCACGTTTTTGCTGCATTTTTGTATTTTATTTTTTTTCTTCTTTTGTGGGGTTTTTTGGTCAGTTTTTGTTGCATTTTCATCACTCTTTTTGTTACTTTTTTGTGGGTTTTTTGTCAATTTTTTGTAGTTTTTTGTCACTTTTTTGTTGCACTTTCTTCCTAATTTTTTCTGTTTTGTGTCACGTTTTTGCTGCATTTTTGTAATTTTTTTTTCTTCTTTTGTGGATTTTTTTTGTCCATTTTTGTAGCATTTTCATCGCTCTTTTTGTCACTTTTTTGTCATTTTTTTGTCACTTTTTCGTTGCACATTCGTTGCTCTTTGTGTCACGTTTTTGCTGCATTTTTGTAATTTTTTTTTCTTTAGTGGCTTTTTTTGGTCAGTTTTTGTTGCATTTTCATTGCTCTTTTTGTTACTTTTTTGTGGGTTTTTTGTAAATTTTTTGTAGTTATTTGTCACTTTTCATTGCACTTTCTTCCTATTTTTTTTCTGGTTTTCGTCACTATTTTGTTGCATTTTTCTCACTTTTTTCTCATTTTTTTCGTCATTTTTTTGTCACTTTTTTTGTTGCACTTTCATTGCTTTTTTCTCCCTTTTTTTCCTTTTTGTCACTTTTTCGCTGCACTTCCATCCTCGTTTTCTTCTGTTTTTTGTTGCTATTTTGAAGCTTTTTTTAAAGAGGCTTTTAGATTTGGGTAAAGCCAAACTGGAGAAAATAGGTACGAAGGGGCCTCAGGTTATGGACGGCTCTGTAGGTGATGAGCAGAACCTTAAAGCTGCTTTTCAGGGAGCCAGTGGAGCTATTATTGGATTGCAGTCTCTTTAAAGTTTGCTGTAAACGATCCTTGACCTGAGTCACAGATACAATCACACAGGGACACAGTTCTTCGAGATCAAGAAGAGCCGGCCTCTGTGCGGGTGAGTTTGTCTGCGATCTTCGAGACACACAAAAGAGTATTGTGATCCGATCAGATAGTTCGTCCCGGCCCTAACAAATAATAACTTCATCGTTTCTCCTCAGTTTGATGGAGACGGCGCGGGAGATGATCCGCGAGTCGTTACCCATCAAGTGTCTGGAGGCGGTCATCCTGGGAGTGTATCCTTTCACATTAAAGATCTTTTCTGTGGAGGCAGGTCATTATTGTACGCCTGTGAGAAGACCCACAGTAGGAATTGTTTCATGACGAGCATCTGTGCTCTCATGGCTGTTGCATTATCTTCTCGACTTTTAGTTCTGCTTTGATACGCCCGGAGCGCCCACATTTTTCAATTCATGGCCCCACTTTGCAGCAAAACCTTAAAAATCTGGTTTGATTTTATGGGCTTACATAGTTTACTTTGCGATTTTACCTTTATTCACAAATATATGCTGTTTTCAATTAAGAATTTAGATAAATATAGTGTTTATTTCATTGTTTTTGTGCGTTCAAATCATCTTGGAATCCCCATTCAGTGCCTTGTGGTTAAATAAAGGTGAAGGAAAAAAATGACTCTCCCATAAATCTAATCAATTCGATGCTAATACCTTCGTTTGTCACTGAAGCAAACTCAACTTTATCCCTTTATCGCCATCTTTTTCCTCTTCCTCCATTTTTTCCCCCCATCCCCCTCTCCCTCCCTTCATCCTCCGGGCTTCAGCATCGGGGCTTAATGTGGAGAGAGGAGCACAGCGGGGTTTTATAACAATACGCCTGGATTAAAGCTGGAGGTTACGTAACACGGAGAAACGATAAAAGTGCAGGCGACAGTCGGATACCTGCCTCGTATCAAGCAAAGTAAATGTTCTTAAGCTGCGTTGGAAAAATGGAAGATTAATGAAGAAGAAGAAGAAGAAGAAGAAACTTTATTAATGCGTTGCTCATTGTTGCTGCCGATATTTGCAGGATAATGCGCAAAGCAGAGGTCAGACTTTGCTGAAATGTATAAAGAAACGCATCAGTGAGGCCCAAGAAGAAACCATTATGGGTTTTTTGATTATTTATGAATTAGATTATTTATTTATTTTTTGCCGTGGATGTAAAGTCATTGAATGTAATGTGCCTTAAATTTAATCAAAAATCATTACATTTTATTCCAATAGGCATTAACCTCCTTTGAAAATAGTGACATTACTCTATTTTTTTCGACACCAGAAGTTTGTCAGTTGCTGCTTTTACTGACTTTGTTTTGGTAAAGTTATCCATTGTGCCCAATACGCTTTAAATAGTAACTTTTGTATGCCTTTATATTTATTTTTTTGCCAAAAAAATAGTCTGTTTGTCAAATGGCATTAGAAGCAGAAACTGACCTGCCGCTGTAGAGTAAATAAACCTTTCTTTGCTCATCCAACATGGACTTTTATCTTGCTATATTGATTTGTCCAGAGTATCCAGGTGCTCGTCATATAAGTAGAATATTATGAAAAAGTTCATTTATTTATGTAATTAACCTTAAAATGTGAAACTATGATATAGATTCATTACATGCCTTTATTTGTTATAATTTTGATGATTATGGTTTACAGTCCATTTTCAAAATATTCTTATTTGATGAGGTTTTTAATTTGGAGTCTATCATATATTAGTCTCACAGTTTAAGTTGAATAACAGAAGTGAATGCACTTTTTCATGATATTCTAATTATATGACGAGCACCTCTATAGTTTTGACCCCAAACTGCTGTTAACAGGGGAGTAAAAGAGCTCAGGCCCCAGCGAGAATTGAACTCGCGACCCCTGGTTTACAAGACCAGTGCTCTAACCACTGAGCTATGAGGCCTCACCTGCTGAACAGTGTCGCGCTGTGATATTTATTCATCCGGGACACACCTATGTAAATGAAAGGCCATTGTTACTTTAATCCCAGTGAGAGGCAAAGCAAGGCAAGTTTATTTGTAGCACAATTCATACACAAGGCAATTCAAAGTGCTTCACAGCTGCATAAAATTACAAGAAAATCAATCAATAAAACATCAACATAAAGTAAAAGGCAAGAGTGCAGATAAAATACTTTCAGTTTTCATCTGCTCGGGTAAAAAGAGCTGTTTTCAGCCTGGATTTGAACATTGTCAGAGTTGAGGCCTGTCTCACATCCTCATGAAGACTGTTCCAGATTTTAGCTTTAGCCTCAGCGTGTTTAGTCCTGACTCTGGGAACCACCAGGGGACCCCTCCCTGAAGTTCTCAGGGCCCGAGATGGTTCATACGGCTCTAACATGTCAGAGATGGACTTTGGTGCTAAACTTTGGTGCACGGTGGTGCAGTTAGTAGAGTGGGGTGTCTTGTGACCAAAGGGTTGTGGGTTCAAATCCCGTAGGTGCCCATTATATTGTGACTTCACCCGGGTGTAACAAAGAGAGTTCTTCCTTGATTCAAAGCTCTTTTAATGTAAGTAGAAACGGCGAACTCTCACTGTTTCCTCGCAAAGTCAAGTCAAAGTCACAATATCGAAGTCGGGATTAGAGTTTTTCATTCTCTTGGCCGAGCTCGTCACAGCTGCCTCTTCACAGTCGCTCTTTCAGCCCGGCCTCCTCCGGCTTTTACTCTTACGCACTTTTCATCTCGCCGTCTGGATTTAGACCAGACTTTGTAGCAGAACACGTCTGTCTAGGGAAGTTTGTTATTTCTAGGTTTGTAAATGTTTGATGTCGAGCAGTAAAAGTCAAAGTGGGGGTTGTTTCGCTAATGGCTCAACTCTTGATGCTTTTCTTAGTTTCCTTTATGTTTTTTATATTGGAGTATTTTTGAGGGGCAATAGTTTTTTTTTTTAAACCATGATAAGAACGCTTAGTGTAACTGGAACAATATTATTTTTTCTAGGCCGGACTTTTTTGTATCATTCGAAGTGTCGCGGGATTTTTTTTCTTCAAATTTATTTTACATTTATTTAACCTCTTAACCCCCGTGACAAAAAAGCACCAGCAATGCCGGAATCAGAATTGGTTTTATTGCCATGGTTACGAACAAGTGCTTTTTTTGGGGTCGAAACATAAACACATATAACACATAGCTTTAGATAAATAATAAACTATAAAGGCTTTAAACTATGAGACTATGAGGGCATGTGCAAGAAGATTACATTTAAACCATGAGGGGAGTCAGTCCTGATCCCAGAGGGGAACCTGTTGTACATGTTTTAGTGGTAAGGGAAACCGGAGCAGACACAGGGTGAACATGCCGTGGGAATCAAGGCCTTAAATGTCATTAAAAAGCATTAAATCGGATTCAAGCAGGCATTAAATCCCTTGAAAAGATATGTGTGTAAATCTGAAATATAAAAACATGCGCTGATCTGCATTTGTGGGATTAAAGTATTTGCATATTTAAGTGGCATTAAATGTGACTTGTTTCTGCCCTGACTGGTTAACTCCACACAGTTAAGGTGGGAATCGAACCCGGGACCTTCTTGCTATGAGGCAAGAGCGCTAACCACTGCACCACCGTGCCTTAGTAAACCTTAGTGAGGCCTTAAAAGTCAGTCGAAAGCATTAAATCAAAATTGCTTTTCACTCAACTATTTTACTTCATTTGTCCAAAACACATAATAAAACTAATTGGTCTGAGGGACATTTTACACTTTCTTTTGCTCAAAAAGGTCCTGTTTAGCTCATTTTCCCCCATTTAATATTGACTATAAAAATGTCCCCTCATTCCTCTGTTTGATTGAATGTCTACAAATAAAATATGTGGGGATTCTGTTGCATTAGATTAAAGTATTAAAGTGGCATTAAAAAGCATTACATTGCCTGTTACCTGTTTCATTGGCGATATTATTTAAAAAATCAGCATAAATGTCTTAATTCAAGCACGTTTTGCGCCGTTTATATTCGATAAAGATGCCCTTTGTTTTAGAAGACGCAGTCAAATGTGTGATTACAAAACTATTTACAGTTGGTGATAAAGACTGAAACTATACACATTATAATGAACATTAACCCTGTGTTTCCAAGTGCATTTAGTACCGTGTTTAATCTTGACCTCTGAACTCCGTCTTGTCTCGCCTTTCTAGAAAACCCCAAAGGAAAAAGTGCTCAGGCCCCAGCGAGAATTGAACTCGCGACCCCTGGTTTACAAGACCAGTGCTCTAACCACTGAGCTATGAGGCCTCACCTGTAGACCGGCGTCCTGCCGCGGCTTTTGACTCAGAGACGAGACACACCCACGACTATTGACTCAAGTTATGTAAATGAGTCACTCAACATTTCATTCTAAGATTAGCAACTACTTTCTATTTACAGACAGTATTCAGTGTTGGCTTTGCTCCTCCTCGCTCCCTGTGCCGTACAATTCAGAATCAATAAGTCCAATGCATGAAGCTGGATCTGACCGTTTGTGTGTTTCAATCGACCGTCTTTTATTTTTATTAGGACTAAATTTCTGTTAGCAATTAAACAATGAGAGAAAAATGTAGAAAGAGATACAGTCTGCTGCTATAGGGAGGATGTTTGGGTGAATGGTGGGCAAACGGCTCATTTTTATGGGCATTTTATTTCATTTTACACTATTTACTGTATTTATTATACTATTTTAGAATTATTTATTTTATTTAACTTTATTTTTATTTAATTATTTATTTATTAATATTTTTTTCAGTTTACTGTCTTTCTTTCTTTCTTTTTTCCTTTTGTTCTTTATGATCTGAGCCGGTGTGATACCGTTTGCAGCTCGGTCATGTGGTTTTGATCAAGTATTTATTTTTAAAAAAGGGGAAATGGGCGGAAACAGGAAGTGTGCGCCCTGAAGATAAAGCATTTCCGTGAAGAACAGATGGGACAGACGTGCTGTGGGAGCGTGATCAAAGTACTTTTCATTACTTGAGTAAAAGTACGGATTATTGGTCAAATATTACTACAATAAAAGTAAAAGTTCAAAATGGAAGTATTGAAGAATTTGCTGTGGGAAGGATTGAAGTATATATGAAAAGTAGAAAGTACAAGTCTGTTTACATAATAGAGCACCTTATCCTCTCTTTACACAAGTGTTAAAGAGGGGGTATTATGCTTGTTTCAATCCCATAGCACCAGTCTATAGCACTACAATGATGACGTAACCTTCTGTTGGTCTGTATATGCAGTAAATTAAAATAACTGCCTTGAATAAAATTGCTCTCTCAAAATGGCTGTACTGAACGTCTTGAAATAGGCCTCTGTCTCTTTAAGAAGCTTTCCGACACGCCCCCTTCAGCACACTACTGTGGCATTGAAACAACAACACTGTGCGGGGAGGGGGCTCTGCTGAGCTGAGGAGCAGTGGTTGGGGGCTTGGCTGGTGACGAAAGGTCCAGAGGCGTCTCCAGGAGGTGGGGGCGTTCCTAGGAGGACTGAGGCATAGCTACAGCTAAAATGGCCGCCGTCTAAGTTTTTACCGATTACTCAAAAATATGTGAATGAGCCGAGGCAACACTCCAGGCATGTGTTTAATGAGGGAATGACATAATAACATGATATACAGCTTGAAAAAGTCGATTTTACATAATACCCCCCCTTTAAAATAACTTTGCAACTTCAAAAACATGAAAACATGGCCCTCTGTACGGCAACACGACGGGGACAAACCCTCGTCTTTGTCATAAGTCATGACTCACAACAAGGAAGGAGGTTTGTCCCCGTCGTGTTGCCGTAATGTTTATGGATACTTTACAGCTAAAGGGGCTTTATAGTTATTATTACAGGTAGTAAACTCTCTAAGGAACACATAATAACTAGGGCCGGGACTCGATTAAAAAAAATAATCTAATTAATTAGAGGCTTTGTAATGAATTAATCGAAATTAATCGCATATAAATATTTGACCTGAGAACAGTGAGAAGTTTTTTCATAAGGATTTTTAGTATACCATTGAATAATGACTGAATACATTTATTTTTGTTCAACCAAGTCCAACAGACCAGTGCAATATTGCCATTAATTGTACGTCTGCAGGAAAAAAGGAAACTGAAGTGTGGAAAACAAAGTGTGATTAATTTCGATTAATATTTTTAATCGCACTAAACCTCATGTAATTAATTAATCGCAATTAATCGAAAAAAGTCCCGGCCCTAACAATAACTCAACGTTGTTTTGGTCCTATAGTAACCCAGCAGCTGGGTTAAAAAAAAATGTTTATATTTCATATTAAAACAGAATCAAATTGCATTTTTCTTTTGTTAGTTAAAACCATTTTTTTTTTTGGTAGAAATAGTGAATTTTTGAGTTGTGGTCACTGTGGGTGAGCGCCATCTTGTGACTAGAAGAAAATAAGAAGCTGCAGTTGCCCTTACCACTAAAAACATGTACAATAGGCTGAAATGAGTGAGAGTACGAGTGTGGGACAGCACGGGGCTACAGTCCGGCGTGGCGTGTTTACATGCATGAGTCCCATGTTCATAAACATGCACTGTCCCGACCAAATAAATAAATACATAACTGTTTTCCACAGCAAATACTTCAGTACTTTCACTTCAGGATTTTTTTTTTTATTACAAACAATGAAAGTAGAAGCCTCTAAATGAAAATGTTTGTTTCTTTCTTAACATATTTGAGCCTCCCGATTCATCACAGGGACAGGTTTATATTTCACAACTTTCAGGGTCAAGGAAATTGATACGAAAGCTTTATAATTAGATGCACAGTGTTTTTCCCAGAATATACTAAACTACGATTAAACTAATTTAGTTCCACTACTAGAAAAGTATCAGGTATTGTGCCTTTAAGTAACATTTGACAGAGCAGCCTTTACTTTTGTAGGAGCAACATTTGACCAGAGGTCTCTGTCCCCAACCCGAGAAGAAACCCTGCCTCCGAACGGCCCCCGGGCCCCGCGCCGGGTCACGTTCAGGGCGACACGTTGAATATTTGATGCGGCGGCGTTCCCCAGCTGCCGCAGCCTTCGTCACGGACGCGTCTCGGTTTGCGCCACATGGTCAGCGGCTCGTGGTCGGATCTGGGTCGCGGCAGCTGCCTCCGTGTGAAACGGAGGAGCTGAATATAGACGGTTTGCCCCGTTTCCTGTAGATTTGGGGAGTTTCAGAAGGTTTGCTCCACTTTTTAATCGGCCAACACTGCAAAAAGTAAATATCAAGCATTTGGCTTAAATGTCATGAATTGAGGAAGTGTATCTAGTTTTGAGCGGTTTTCACTCATTTAGACTTTGTTCCTGGTCTATTTCAGACTGGTTCTAAGTTAAATCTCGCTCTAAATAAGAAAGTAAAATTGCCAATGAGATAAGACCGATTTTCTTGCCCCATTGGCAAAGAAAATTACTTGAAATAGAGACAAAATGTCAGAAACATCTCAAAACAAGTGAAATAATCCAGGTCAAATGTATTTATCTTACCTAGTCAAAACAACTCAAATTTTGATTATTATGCTCAAATTGAAACATTTATGCTAATCTAGTTAATTACTTTTTGCAGGGATGGGACGATACACTTAAACTCACGATACGATGCACCTCGATATGTCAGAGTCACGAAACGATACGTCACGATACGATATCAAAAAAGAAAAAAATCTTACTGTATAATAACAACTTGTTTATTTTTGTTTCAGTTGAACACAGGGAAACACAAGAACACTCCCTTAGTGCTGCTCTGACCCGAGGTTAACGTATCTCAGGTTCTTCTTCCAAAAAACTAACATATCATTCCTGTGACTTGACAACGCACTGCACCATTCCCCGGATATATATATATATTTTTTAAATTTAATAATAATAATAATAATACATCGTACTTTTTGGACACTCAAAGACGCTTTACATGAAAAAATTATAAAAAAAATATTTCGTCCCATCCCTAGTGAACACAGCTCACTTTCTAAGCCTAAACCATTCGAACAGTTTTTTTTTTTTTATGTGAAATTACTTAATTATTCACAATAGACCAAAAACCCAAGATCTTAGGAACACAATGATGAGCTTGCTGATTACAAAAAATTATGGTTGTACTCTTATTTATTTATTTTGTTTGCTCAAATGTTGCCACTGCATCCAATTTATCTTTGAGTCTCCTCATTCCTCTGTTTAATTGACTGTTTGCAAACCTGAAGAAATGAAATACGGCCATAAAATTGCATAAAAAAGAAGGAAATCTGATTGACTATGATGAAGGTAGAGGATGAGCCTTTTGTTTCGGGATGAAGGACAGACCCGCTCCCACATGAAACCCCCTCCTCAGAGGAAACGACAGATTTCAGCAGATGGGGCTCAGCGTGTGTCCAGCGCCTTTTCATTCCACCGCCACCGAACTCCAGCTTTTTAAAAAGGATTTGGCGCAATCTACACTGACACCGTTTAATTCTGAGAGGATTTAACGGCAAAATAAACAAATTAAAGCTGCGGTTTGCGAACAGGAGGCCGTAAATGCCTTTTGAAAAGCGTTGCATTTGTTTCAAGTCTCAATTCGTTTGAAAATTGTGACACAAATTCATCAAAAGTCCAAGTCTGATGGTCCAAAAAACCTTAGTGTTTTGCTGAAATTGTCTGTGAATATGTTACGGATTCTGCTCAGTCTAGTGTTTGTAAATCTTTAGAATAATAAATGGCCTGTCACAATAACAAAATCTGATGTTCAATATATTGAGGCCGACTTTATAATACCACAGAAATGAACTCTAAGTTTTCAAAAAGTACTTACCATATTTTCCGGACTATAAGTTGCACTTGGTTCATAGTTCATAGCGGGTGCGCCTTATACTTAGGTGCGACTTATATTAAAATAATTCCTCATATTCACCAGTATCTGCTACTCTGAACACGAATGCCCCCAAAAATAAAATCATACAAGCGGATGTTACTCTCACTGCATTGTCGAAGACCCCAAAAGTGACCGTATTTTCCGGACTTCGGAGTATAAGACGCACTAGCCAAAAATTGCCCAATGAATAAAAAAATTTAAAAAACAAAAACGGTTTGCTAACGTAACACATTGATGGTTCGCTGCATGAAGCATAAACAACAAACTGAATAGTTGTCTCGTATGTTAACGTCACATAAACAGTTCAGATAACTATAGCATAACGAACAGACCAAACTCTCCATCTCACTCCAAATCCATTGAAATCTTCATCCCCTGTGTCACTTCTGAACAATCGCCATGGCAACCACCTATATTTTATTTATTTATTTGAACAGGGACAGTGTACAATCTACATTAGCCTCAGAAAGGAGAGATGCATTGTACCGTTGTATAGCACTTGTGCTAATTTCCACCTGCAGTCCCTTGTACATGTTTTTAGTGGTAGGGGAAACCGGAGTACCCGGAGGAAACCTACGCAGACACGGGGAGAACATGCAAACTCCACACAGAAAGGCCCCGTCCAGGTGGGAATCGAACCCGGGACCTTCTAGCTGTGAAGCACGAGCGCTAACCACTGTGCCACCGTGCACAGCGGTAGCACAAATTATGAAAAAAAGTGCGATTTATTGTCCAGAAAATACGGTAATCTTAAAATATCCCACAATTAACGTGAAATACACTGAGACAATGAGACACAATCGTTCTTTCTATGTTTTTCAACCAAAACGTGTGCACTAATGATTCTTTTTTAATGAGAAGGTTTTGTTCCATCGGGTGAAAGTAGCTTTGTAATTTCCGATGACATTCCTGACTCTCGCGTTCCTTCCTTGACCCCGAGCGCGGCCGCAGTTACCTGACGAACGGCCTGACGTCCCTGGAGCGCTTCCCCATCAGCTTTAAGACGCAGTTCTCGGGACACTGCTTCCATCACGTGGTGCTGGGCGTCTACTGTAACGGCAGGTACGGCTCGCTGGGCATGAGCCGCCGCCAGGACCTGATGGACAAACCGCTGAGCTACAGGACTCTGGGCGACCTGGTGGGGGAGTTCGAGAGCTCCTACAAGAGATACCAGCACACCATCAAGAAGGTGATTAGTCCCACTCGATCAGTGATTAGTCCCACTTGTGCTCGAACTGTTCCGGACTGAGTGGTGACTTGGACTTGGGGGAAGAAAAAAAAATATTTTGCGTGTGAAGGTCGATGGAGAACAGCAGCGTAAAGCCACACAGATACAGGGAGAAAAAAGTGATTTGAAAGTCGCTGAACGATCCGTGTTGGTGCCTCATTCCCAGGTGAAGATCGGCCTGTACGTCCCTCACGACCCTCACGTGTTCCAGCCCATCGAGTGGAAACACCTGGTGCTGAACGTGGCGCGACTCGGCGCGCAGGAGATGAGGAAGGAGCTGGAGAAGCACGGGCGCGACATGAGGATGAAGGTACGTTTGGTTTAAAAAAAAAAAACAGTATCAGAAAAAGTTTAGGTACTACTGGTAACGGGGGGAAAAAGCAGGTATTGGTAGAAAATCTTCTAGAAAAATCTTTAGATCCACGTTTTCATGCTGTTGGGCCAGGGGAACCATTAAAGAAAGTGACTTGGTAGTTTCAGCTCAAATATATTCAAATAAATGATTTTTTTTTACCTCCAATTTGTTTGATTGATTGATGATTTTATTTCAGGCAGGCAGGCAATGGGCAACAAAGAAAGAATATATACAGTACAGTATGAAATCAGATGATCCATTTCTACCTAGTTCAATTTTTTTTACACATATTTTGTTAATTCTGCCCCGATAATTTCCCCCCCCCTAATTTTTACTCAATATATTCCCAAGTTGTATCTTATTTTGCACAATTTATTTCCATTTTTTTTTCCCACAAAACTTTTCCTCATTTTAGTCACAGTTTTCCTCCATTTCCCCCCAAATTATTCCCCATTTTTCACACATTTCTTGACATTTGGGATGAACCCGAGATTGTACATTTGCAGATCTTCCAACACACATTATCGTTCTGTTTTCCGGTTCTAGATCGTTCATCGGAATCAAAAACAAAGTATCGTTAAAGTATTGGTAGAAAATCTTCTAGAAAAATCTTTAGATCCAAGTTTTCATGCTGTTGGTCCAGGGGAACCATTAAAGAAAGTGACTTGGTAGTTTCAGCTCAAATATATTCAAATAAATGATTTTTTTTTACCTCCAATTTGTTTGATTGATTGATGATTTTATTTCAGGCAGGCAGGCATGGGCAATAAAGAAAGAATATATACAGTACAGTATGAAATCAGATGATCCATTTCTACCTGGTTCCATTTTTTTTTACACATATTTTGTTAATTCTGCCCCGATAGTTTCCCCCCCCTAATTTTTACCCAATATATTCCCAAGTTATATCTTATTTTGCACAATTTATTTCCAAATTTTTTTTCCACAAAAGTTTTCCTTATTTTAGCCACAATTTCCCCCCAAATTATTCCCCATTTTTCACACATTTCTTGACATTTGGGATGAACCCGAGATTGTACATTTGCAGATCTTCGTTAGTATCGGTAACGTATTGGTAAAAAATCGGTTGCTTTATCCGATCTTTTGGCTTCTGTTCTCCACAATGTTAACAATCTCCTGGACTCCTTCGAAGTGCATGTACCTCGAGTCTGTTAAATCCAAGTCCATTGCTGGGCAGCGGCCGCTCTTTGGATCCGGTCCCAGTTTTGAGTTCATCGTCTGCAAGAAACCGTTTAGAAAACACTCCACAGACGAGCCGCAAAATATATGTCTCTGACACGAAAATACAAGACGCACAATTTCACAGTCGACTAGACGTGGCTGAAAACACCATAACGACATAATGACCTTTTTACAGAGGAATTTGACAAAACAAAGCTTCTGCAGAGTTTCCTGATCGTCGGAGAAGTTTAATGAAGTTAGTCCGAGCCAATAACAAAGACTGTAGTGGACAAGTTAGGAATGTGAAAATAGTAATTAGTAAAGCTGCACTAGACCAGACCTGAACTTAAACAGCCACATCAAAGCAATGACATCATCAGCTTTTTACCATCTGAAAAACATTAAGATCAGAGGAATAGTGTCAAAACCAGACTTAGAGACACTCATCCATGTGTTTGTCTCCAGCAGGTTAGACGACTGTAACGGCTGCTCACTGGCCTTTCTAAACGAGCTGTTAGAGCTGCAGAGCATCCAGAACGCTGCTGCTCGAGTCCTGACAAGAACCAGGAAATACCACCATATTAGTCCAGTGCTCCGGTCCCTGCACTGGCTTCCTGTCACTCAGAGAATAGAATTTAAAACAGCTCTGCTTGTGTACAAGTCGTTTCATGGTTTAGCACCAAAGTCCATCTCTGACATGTTAGAGCCGTATGAACCATCTCGGGCCCTGAGAACTTCAGGGAGGGGTCTCCTGGTGGTTCCCAGAGTCAGGACTAAACACGCTGAGGCTAAAGCTAAAATCTGGAACAGTCTTCATGAGGATGTGAGACAGGCCTCAACTCTGACGATGTTCAAATCCAGGCTGAAAACAGCTCTTTTGACCCGAGCAGATGAAAACTGAAAGTATTTTATCTGCACTCTGGCCTTTTACTGTAATTGATTAATTTTTATGTTGATGTTTTAATGATTGATTTGATCTGTTTTCTTGTAACTTTATGCAACTGTGAAGCACTTTGAATTGCCTTGTGTATGAATTGTGCTCTACAAATAAACTTGCCTTGCCTTTATACATCACCAAATGAAATTATCCAAGAGACATTAAAGATATTGATTGAAAAATCCATCTGCCTAACCTGACAAGAGCCAAATAGACAGTACAGCCAATAACATTAGCATTGATATCAGTCTGGGATCGCTCGGGCTTGATGCCTCCTCTCTGGGGAGACGATGCGCTTTTGGAGCTGCATTTTCTCCCGATTGGATCAAAAACACTGAAAAAATCCATTAAATAGTTAGTTTTGAGAAGTGTTAAGTGCCTTTGTGAGTTTGTAGCAGCACCATCAGTATCGTTTTGTCCCAAACCCCTGTTGGTGAAGGCGGGAGCGGTTCAGGAGGGATTCTTGTGTGTTGAGGGCCTGTCTCACCGGATAGAGTTGCGGAGACTGCCACAACTTGTACTGAAAGAGCCTATCTCACCAGCCTGGAGACTAGAGTCACGGAGATGTCTCTGATACGTCCTCTGGCAATAAGGCGAGTCTCCAGGTAGTCTCTGCGAAGGTCTCTCCGAGAGGTCCACAAGAGGTCGACGTGGTCCTAAGCAACCGTGGCAATGTTGTGAACACTATGTGTTGTCCTCAACCTGTGAGACGTTTCTGTGACGTCGTCCCTGCGATGTCTCCGAGACCTGTCGGATACCAAGGAGATCTCTAAGAGTCGTATGGAGTCTCTTTGAGATCTCCTCGGTATCTGACAGGTCTCGGAGACATTGCAACTAGTGTTCGCAATCGCAACACAACAGCCTGAGACCTCGCGGAGACCTCTCGTAGACCTTTTTCAAGTCTCCATGTGGTCTCCGCTGAAATCGAACCCTATGCAAAAAAACGGTCTCAAAGTTCAGTGTCTTCCCTCTCAGCAAATATGAACTTATGTCACGTGAAAAGTGGAGACAACAATCCAAACACTTCCAAATAATGAAAACACTTGGACATTTCTTTCCAAAACAGTGTCTCTCTCACTGAGTTGTGAATGTTAATTTAATTAATGTTAATTTAATTAAACTTAAGCGTATTCCAGTGGATGTGTGAACGCCTGACTCTGGGTTTTGTAAATAGAACAAATGTTTGCTGGTCACAGGTCGTTCCTGTAGGTCTTGTGCCGATGAGAAGCTCGTCTGTGCAGATTCCCTCCTGTCAGGTTTTATTCAGGCCAGTATCTGAAATAACTCGTGTAGTTTTACTCAGCAGTGAGCGGGTAGGAGGTGGTACTGTACTGTAGTAGTAGTAGTACTGTTCTGCATGTAGGTCAGTGGGTTGCAGCTGTCCGTTTCCGTGGAGATAGAGGGGTGTGTCCAGAGAATGTACAGCGATTATAAATAGATGTGATTGAAGGCGAGAGGCTGCAGGTGAATAGGGAAAAACCTTCACTGTAGATTAAAGACATAAATATGAGAATAGAAAAAAATAGAGTTAGTGAGCAAGTTTTGTTTATTTGGAGTTTTCATGTAAAAAAAAAGTAATGGGTAGAGCAAGGTTTCAATTTTATTTAGTTGATATAGGCAAGGCAAGTTTATTTGTAGAGCACAATTCATACACAAGGCAATTCAAAGTGCTTCACAGTTGCATAAAGTTACAAGAAAACAGATAAAATCAATCATTAAAACATCAACATAAAAATTAATCAATTACAGTAAAAGGCAAGAGTGCAGATAAAATACTTTCAGTGATTTGAACATTTGAACAGAGAGTTGAGGCCTGTCTCACATCCTCATGAAGACTGTTCCAGATTTTAGCTTTAGCCTCACCGTGTTTAGTCCTGACTCTGGGAACCACCAGGAGACCCCTCCCTGAAGTTCTCAGGGCCCGAGATGGTTCATACGGCTCTAACATGTCAGAGATGGACTTTGGTGCTAAACCATGAAAAGACTTGTACACAAGCAGAGCTGTTTTAAATTCTATTCTCTGAGTGACAGGAAGCCAGTGCAGAGACCGGAGCACTGGACTAATATGGTGGTATTTCCTGGTTCTTGTCAGGACTCGAGCAGCAGCGTTCTGGATGTTCTGCAGCTCTAACAGCTCGTTTAGAAAGGCCAGTGAGCAGCCGTTACAGTCGTCTAACCTGCTGGAGACAAACGCATGGATGAGTGTCTCTGAGTCTGGTTTTGACACTATTCCTCTGATCTTAATGTTTTTCAGATGGTAAAAAGCTGATGATGTTATCGCTTTGATGTGGCTGTTTAAGTTCAGGTCCGAGTCCATGATTACTCCTAGATTTCTCACCTGATTTTTTGGTTTTAGAGCGAGAGACTCAAGGTGACTGATAACACTTTGTCTTTGTGTCTGTGGGACAAAAACAATGATCTCAGTTTTGTCTGAGTTTAGTTGGAGATCTGTTCGATGCAGTGACAGAGAGTATCTACAGGCCCATGTTCACCTGTATCAGTGACAGAGAGTATCAACAGGCCCATGTTCACCTGTATCAGTGACAGAGAGTATCTACAGGCCCATGTTCACCTGTATCAGTGACAGAGAGTATCTACAGGCCCATGTTCACCTGTATCAGTGACAGAGAGTATCTACAGGCCCGTGTTCACCTGTATCAGTGGCAGAGAGTATCTACAGACCCATGTTCACCTGTATCAGTGACAGAGAGTATCTACAGGCCCGTGTTCACCTGCCGTCAGTGACACGTAGATCTGAGTGTCATCTGCATAGACACATTGTTGCTGTTTATTAGCTGACCAAACGGAAGCATGTACAAGTTAAATAAGAGGGGTCCCAAGATTGACCCCTGGGGGACTCCACAGGTCATGGCAATTTTGTCACTGTTGCTAATTTCGACATCTATTAGTTACAAAGATTTGCTCAGAGGAAGTTCTGTATCTTGTTTGGTTAAATAAGCCATTTACGAGTGAAAAAGACTGGAAACCTTGTGGCTTTGTTGCTTTGTATCAACAGAGAAACAGTGAATCAACGGGTGAATGAATTGTGAAGATTTGGTGATTTATTGAACGTTTATGCCATGGCCCAAACACATTGCTTTTGTGCCGTGATGCTTTAATGGTCTCTGCATTTTTATATAATATTCTCCCTCTGCTGCGGGGCTCTGATCACTGTTGTACGGGGTAAATAATGGACCTGCAGCCTGACGGTGAAGTGATGTAATGTGACCCAGATACTTCGTCAGGTGTGTTTTCGTTATGGGCCAAGTGGAGCAGAGACGGTGCGAAGATCAACTGTATATCAGCTGCAGCCTTACCTCGAGGTCGGCGGGTTCGCTGGGAGACGAGTCCATTTAGTTCCTCGTCAGATTCTGCTCACATTTACAAACTCTATTACAGTAAATGGGCCTGAGAGACTCTTTAAAAGCACTGTCAGTGTCGCTCATTCTGCCCCACGTCTGGTTCTTTTAAAGGTTATTGCTTTTAGTCTGCAGGTTTTGTATCGTTTCTAGGAAGGGTTTCTATGTTTTCTGTGGAATGACCAGAGAAAGTCCGACTCTGGTGATTCTTTGAAGAAGCAGACGGGACTCGGCTTTTCGGATGAGCTTTTATTCGACAACGGCTGACGATTGTTTCTCTGTTAATTTGTTGTTTTTATTTGGTTGTTTTAGCGCTTTGTGATTTTATCTGTGGAAGGTGCTTTATAAATAACCTGTTTTCTTCTTGTCCTTCCTCTTCTACTTCTTCGTCTCCGCCTTCTTCTGCTTCTTCTTCTTCTACTTCTCCTCCTTCGTTGTCTGCTTCTTCTTCTACTACTTCTTCTTTTTCTTCTTCTTCTACTACTTCTTCTCCTCTCCCTTCATGTTCTGCTTCTTCTTCATCTACTACATTTTCTTCTTCTACTTCTTCTCCTTCGTTTTCTGCTTCTTCTTCTTCTTCTACTTGTTCTTTTTCTTCTTCTTCTACTTCTACTTCTTTTTCTTCTCCCCCTTCTTCGTTTTCTGCTTCTTGTTATTCTACTTCTTCTCCTTCGTTTTCTGCTTCTTGTTATTCTACTTCTTCTCCTTCGTTTTCTGCTTCTTGTTATTCTACTTCTTCTCCTTCGTTTTCTGCTTCTTCTACTTCTCCTGCTTCGCTTTCTGCTGCTTCTTCTTCTACTGCTTGTTCTTTTTCTTCTTCTTCTACTTCTCCTCCCCCTTCATGTTCTGCTTCTTCTTCAGCTACTACTTTTTCTTCTTCTACTTCTTCTGCTTTTTCTTCTTCCTCTTTTCTTCTTAACTTCACCTTTTTGGTATAAAGTTACCTTGAACCTTGATTGCTGCTCATTTGCAGACGTACCTAGAGTTTCGATCACTGTATGGTGTAATTATATTGTATCTGAGCCGGCGCCGATACAACTCAAAGGGAGAGGCACAGTTTTGGAAAGAAATGTCCAAATGTTCCCCCAGTTGAACGATTGATCCAGGACCTCCACGTCTGACACGCTTCCATCTGCCCTCGATGTAGAAGCTTGAACACACAAGCTCTGAAACCGTATGTCTCCGATGTTTGTGTTTTCCCTCCTGCCGCTCGGGCGGATTCAGTCACAGCGGAGTCCGGAGCAGCTGTCCCCGAGCGGAGCCGTCTGGCTAAATAAAGATAATGAGTGATGAACGACGCGCTTCACATTCCTCCCATAAACACCAATGTTCTGGAGCGGACGACGGATCCATGGGTTCATGTGACGCCCAAAAGGAGAAAACCCTTTTAAAGCCTCATTCAGGAAGCCACGGAACTGCTGGAGATGCCAAATGAGGCCGATATGGACTTTAGACTTTCTCCATAACTATGATGAAGAGATACTTTTGCAAAACATGAGAAATATGCAAAAACTGTGCTGTAAACATCTACATTTACATCGCTTTGTCGCAGACTACAAACTGGGAGAAAAATACTTTCTACATTTCCCTTTATTTAGCCTTTTTTTTCCGTCTACATTTTTATTCCTTTTCTTCTTCCATATTTTTCCAATTTATTCCCAATTTTTTAAAACATATTTTCCCTCCAATTTTTTCTACATTTAAAAAAAAAAATCCCATTTCTTTCCAGTGGTGGAAGAAGTGCTCAATATTCTTACTGAAGATACAGGACCAAAAATGTTCTTACGTAAAAGTATCTGATACAATGTTGACTTGCGTAAAATGTACTTTTTTAGTATTTAAGAGTTTAATGTGCAGGATTTTTTTAATCGTTTGAATCAAACCAGGTCTAAACGAATAAACCGCTAACTCAGGTCAAAAACAGGAACTAAACTGGGACTAAACCAGTTCCTTGCAGAGAAGTCACTTTAAAAATAAAATACTTTTACTTTTAACCCAATTTAGATGTGTAGTAGAAAGTACAGGCTCTAAAATGTAGTGAAGTTAAAGTAAAAAGTATTCATCATAAAAATTTTACTTAAGTTGAGTAAAAGCACCTATAATTTGTACTTTTTACTTTGTTACTTTCCACCAGTTTTTTTCTTTCTGATTTTTTCCCCAATTTATTTTCTCAATTTTTCCCCATTTTCTCCCCAAGTTATTTCATTTAAAAAAAATATTTGTTTCCCTTTTTCCACTTTTTTCTTCCTCCTTCCCCCTTATTTCTTAACATTGGAGCTAAACTCGCAAAATGCTGTCAGTTCCTTTAACATTTTATCATGTATGATGTTTGGACGACTCGGGCCTACACAGGTTATAATGATCAGGTCACTCGGAGCTGCGTATATAAAGTCACCTACAGTTTAATAATAGATATAATGTATTTGTAACATCTCCTTTGCAAGAAAAGATATGACTTTATTGATCTCACAGTCATTTATTAGGTTATTTAATATTTTCTGCAATATGCCGTATGTTCTAACTGCGTGGGATTCCTGTAGCTCATTGAGGCATAAATAATTAAAATGACTGACTGAACTTTACATCCGCACGTGTGTTTGTGTTTCCTCTGAACGTTGGTCTTTGCAGCTGTGCCTCTGTTTCCTGTCGTCACTTTAAACTTTGTTCCTTCTCATTTCCCTCTCAGCGGGACGTCCGCCTAATGACTCTCTGTTCGCCCACACACCAAAGCAATGGACTCGTCTAACAGGGTTCAGAATCGAATCACGGCTGCTGTGTCAGATGCCCTCACGACCCCCCCGCGTTGAAGACATTACTGAATCGTTTTGTGTTTGCAGATCCTGAAGTCGTCGAGCGCTCAGTCGCCCGTCAAAGAGCGCTGCCGAGGGAAGTCCCTGTCTCCACGGCGACGGCAGAGCTCCAGCCCCCAGCGCCGGGTCACGCGCCGAGACAAATCGTACGTCCGCTCTCCTTTATATATATCTACAGCGTTAGTGAACACTCGGACTGTGCGTCAGGGGTGCCAGCTCTTTAAACAAACCGTCACGTTCATACTCACTCGTTTCCTTTTGACGGAATTTAATGAAAAAAGCAAATTGTTTAATTGATTTATCGTTGAGCAGGACAAGGCTCCACAGGAATATCCTCAAAGTCAATTTGGTTTATTTGAAAGGGACAGATACAAAAACACAAACTGTAACAGATGCATCATAGTGCTGATAGCAGAACGGTCAAATGACATGCGCTTTTCTACCTTCATCAGTAGGGATGTAACGATTCATCGAAAATTTATTTTAAAGCCACCCTCAGCTGCTCCATTTTGCGCGACCGAAACAGACCGGAACATACTAGCTCGTTGTTTCTAACGACGTTAACTTTTTCTCAAGACAAGCTCCACCCCTTCCCCGCCTCACCCCCAACACACACCATGTAAACACATACACGTGTAGGCATCGAAGCAACAGACGCAGCTAACGTTAGCGGCTACGAGATTAGCGTTAGCGGCTAACGCAGAGTTTAGCATTTTGACAGAAGTTTACCAAAGATCGTAAACTGACAAACATCTGACCTGCTCTGATTCTGCTGAAATCCTCCTCAAATGTCCGTTTGTCGAATAATCCAACACCTACAGGAGCTGTGATGTCTTTATGTTTACAAAGGCTGCACCGGAGGCAGTGAGGCTTCAAGGGTGGAAAAAACTGCACTGTAAAATTAGTTCTAAATGGTAGTATTATGTTCAAACTGCAAACCAAAAAATAAAAAAAAATAAAGATTTGGTAAAATAAATGTAATCTCAAATGTTTGCTTTGCTACATAGTTTATTTATGCTGAAAACATGTACATTTACAAGCACTCTGTCAAAATGATTATAGTTCATTTTCATGTCTTGTAATTGTTTGTAAAGTTCTCTTACTGAGACAGTTGCAATTTGTTACAAGGACAAAAATACAGATGTTAAAACAAAAGAAACATTGGTATGTAGGAGTCATTCTTTAAAAAAAAAAAAAAAAAGGTTTAAAAAAATCGGGAAAAATCCAAATCGGGAACTTCAAAATCGGAAATCGGAAATCGAATCGGGGCTTGAGTGAATCGTTACATCCCTATTCATCAGGCCCAAAGCGCTTCACAGGAAGGAACCAGTCGCCCACTCACTCCAAATCAATCGCCTTGGCAACCACCTGGGTACGGAGCTGTAACTGCACCGTCCTCCCGTTGACAAGCCTCTCCCGGCAGCATGTTTTCAAGCTCTCATCTGCGAACTTATTCCTCTCGCTGCGGCCATCGAGCTTTTAGCCCGTGATTAGCTTGTTTTGTTTACTTCATTGCAGTAACCTCTGCTCTCTCGCTCGCTCCAAACGTTCTTTCTGCTGCTCGATTAGCCTGCAGTGCCCTCTAGTGGCGCGTGAAAGTATATATTTGAATTCCATCCATCCATCCGGGTCGTGGGAGCAGCTGTTGGAGCTGCACCCGCCCCTATGGCGCCTCCTGCAGGTGGTGGGTCCACAGAAGGTATATTTTTTTATTAAAAAAGAGAAAAGAAAAATCACATATTAAACCCCCTGCCAAACTATGAAAAAAAGTCGACTTATAGTCCGGAAAATACGGTATATTGTCCAAGAACACATGAAGTCTGCGTGGCTTTGTTTTTTTACTTTAGCCCACTACAGTTTTATTTTTTGTTTTGTATTGTGAGCTTTATTATAGATCAGTTTTGAGACTATAAATACTGCCTAATCATGAACATTTGGCTATTTTAATTATTTTTACATTGTACTTGCACCATGATGTGAGAGCTGAACCGTGAGAGCTGAACCGTTAAACCCTAAACATGAGCTCAGCTGCTGCTCATCATGATTTTGCCAAATCCTGTCAAAGATTTTAACTCAACAGGAAACAAGTTCCACAGATCCTCTCACTGAAAGTGCAGATCAGGCAAAGGCTGTTTCTGTAAAAGGCACCTTGCAGTCTCTGTTTGAGGCTCAGGTCGACCTTCCCGCCCGGGCATTCACTCACAGGCTACTCTTACATGTGTAAATGATAGAGAAATGTAAAATATAAATGTAGAAACATGTTGGTCAGGTTTTGAAGCTTCGCCCTGGGACACTAACGAGAGCGAGCAGCTGACGGAGCCGCCGGCGTCACGAGTGTGAAGTGTCAGCGAAGTGTTTCTCTGAGTTACCATCACAACAAAACAACTACAAACACTGAGGACAGGCTGGAGGACAGGCTGGAGGACAGGGCTGGAGGACAGGGCTGGAGGACAGGGCTGGAGGACAGGGCTGGAGGACAGGGCTGGAGGACAGGGCTGGAGGACAGGCAGGAGGACAGGGCTGGAGGACAGGGCTGGAGGACAGGGCAGGAGGACAGGGCTGGAGGACAGGGCTGGAGGACAGGCAGGAGGACAGGGCTGGAGGACAGGGCAGGAGGACAGGCTGGAGGACAGGGCAGGAGGACGGGCAGGACAGGCTGGAGGACAGGGCAGGAGGACAGGGCTGGAGGACAGGGCAGGAGGACAGGGCTGGAGGACAGGGCTGGAGGACAGGGCAGGAGGACAGGGCTGGAGGACAGGGCAGGAGGACAGGGCTGGAGGACAGGCAGGAGGACAGGGCTGGAGGACAGGGCAGGAGGACAGGCTGGAGGACAGAGCTGGAGGACAGGGCAGGAGGACAGGGCTGGAGGACAGGGCAGGAGGACAGGCTGGAGGACAGAGCTGGAGGACAGGGCTGGAGGACAGGGCAGGAGGACATGCTGGAGGACAGGCTGGAGGACAGAGCTGGAGGACAGGGCTGGAGGACAGGCTGGAGGACATGCTGGAGGACAGGGCAGGAGGACAGGGCTGGAGGACAGGGCTGGAGGACAGGCTGGAGGACAGGGCTGGAGGACAGGGCAGGAGGACAGGCAGGAGGACAGAGCTGGAGGACAGGGCTGGAGGACAGGGCTGGAGGACAGGCTGGAGGACAGGCTGGAGGACAGGGCAGGAGGACAGGGCTGGAGGACAGGCAGGAGGACAGAGCTGGAGGACAGGGCTGGAGGACAGGGCTGGAGGACAGGCTGGAGGACAGGCTGGAGGACAGGGCAGGAGGACAGGGCTGGAGGACAGGCTGGAGGACAGGGCTGGAGGACAGGCTGGAGGACAGGGCAGGAGGACAGGGCTGGAGGACAGGGCTGGAGGACAGGCTGGAGGACAGGCTGGAGGACAGGGCTGGAGGACAGGGCAGGAGGACAGGGCTGGAGGACAGGGCTGGAGGACAGGCTGGAGGACATGCTGGAGGACAGGGCAGGAGGACAGGGCTGGAGGACAGGGCTGGAGGACAGGCTGGAGGACAGGCTGGAGGACAGAGCTGGAGGACAGGGCTGGAGGACAGGCTGGAGGACAGGGCAGGAGGACAGGGCAGGAGGACAGGCAGGAGGACAGAGCTGGAGGACAGGGCTGGAGGACGGGCTGGAGGACAGGCTGGAGGACAGGGCAGGAGGACAGGGCTGGAGGACAGGGCTGGAGGACAGGGCTGGAGGACAGGCTGGAGGACAGGGCAGGAGGACAGGGCTGGAGGACGGGGCTGGAGGACAGGGCTGGAGGACAGGGCTGGAGGACAGGGCAGGAGGACAGGGCTGGAGGACAGGCTGGAGGACAGGGCTGGAGGACAGGGCTGGAGGACAGGGCTGGAGGACAGGCTGGAGGACAGGCTGGAGGACGGGTGTGTCATTCCTTAAGGTCATTTCGGCTCCTGCACTAAATTATTCGTCGACTGGAATTACAAAACAGAAAATGGCCGAGCTAGTTTCACGCCACTGGTCTGTGCAAAACAGGAAGTGACTTTTGTGGTTCGTGGCGAGTTCTTTGCGAAACAGGAACTGAAACTTCACCGCGTGGGGTAAAAGTAGTCAGGGCCGAGAGCTGGACTGGTCTGAGTGAAGCAGCAGCATTCGTTTAGTTAAAGTAGCATTTGTCCTGACTAAAATGAGACTCAAACGCATTCAAAAGTATTTAATGAGCCTAAAACTGTGACTAAAATCTGCAGATGTTTTTGTCAACACATAAAAAACGTAATCAAAATGAAAAGAAGGGACTAAAACCATGTGAAATTCAGTTCGAAAGAGCCTCATATTGTTTAAAGTCACCGCTAAAGGATCAGGTCTGTGCGTTGAAACGTCTCTAAACCAAGAAGAAACGAGGATCTAAGTCTGGACTGGAGCAGAAGTAAACCGAGACTTCTGCGAGAGCAAAGAGAGGACCAAGAACAGACACTGAACTGAACCAGGAAGAAGAACAGCTTCCTCCTGAGACGAACCAGCAGTCAGCAGAGTTTAGACTAGAACAGACAGACAGACAGACAGACAGACTGGGGCAGCTATAGGAATAATTTTCTTAAACAATAACTTCCATGTTGGATACGGCGTGTGAGCAGCTCAGTTGATCATGTCTGGACTTTAATGACGCGAGTGTAATCAGGAAGTACAGAACGAGGCGCTGACACCGTAGAAGAAGAAACGGCTAAATTCAACAGCTTCGCCCGAGGATTAACTCTAAACTGCGTGAATGTTGTGAAGGCCACACCACCTTTGCTCCGCCCGATCCCGTCAGGCCTTGGAAGCTAAGCAGGAACAACGTTAAATCATGGTTTCAACCTCAAGAAAGTGAGTTTGCAGGATATGTATTTAAGTTAAATGTCTATTTAAGTTAAACATATACTCACTGTATTGTGATATCGGATCTTGAAAAAACTGTATCGTCCCAGCCCTAGTTTTCAAATCAAATCAAATTCTTATTTATCCGTTTGGAACTTCACATGCAGAGGAAGTGCCAGTACCGGCTCAATAAAAGCAGGTCATCAATCGACATATGCAAAACATTATAAAACAATACTGTGGGCCTGTAATAGACCAAGGTCCACACAGTCATTTGTTCAGCAGGCGGATGGAGCTGGGGAGGAATGTGGAGGTCGCCCTCTTTGTCCTCAGTGGGAGGGACCTGAACCTGCGCCCTGATGGTAACAGGGCGTAGTGAGAGTGCAGCGTGTGTGAGGTCTGTGGAGATCTGGGTTCCTTTCCTCAGAACTCTGGAGTCATAGATGCTCCTGACCCATGATTTTACTGCTGATTTTGATTATTTTATCGAGCACTGGTGAGTGAGAGTGAGAGAACCAAACCAGGCAGTGATGTTGAATGTGAGGATGGATTCAATGAAACATGAGTAGAAAGAAGCCCTAGTTATTACCCTGATACTTGCCCCTGATCAGGGAGCTAGGGTTAGGTTTAGGGTCAGGGTTATGATTAGCAGCAAATGGTACGATGTAAGTTGTGTTTCACTCACACAGATCTAACACATAACTCTAGAAACTCTGCATGAAGTATCACACTGGCATATAGGCTGTAAGCTCTCACGTCAATACGCTTTGAGATTAGGACATGCATGAACCTGACCCTAACCCTAAGGTCGCAGAGAACACAGTGAGACGTTACATTCTCTAATCCGAAAGCAAACGTTCTCTAATCCGAAAGCAAACGTTCTCTAATCCGAAAGCAAACATTCTCTAATCAGAAAGCAAACGTTCTCTAATCCGAAAGCAAACATTCTCTAATCCGAAAGCAAACGTTCTCTAATCCAAAAGCAAACATTCTCTAATCAGAAAGCAAACGTTCTCTAATCCGAAAGCAAACGTTCTCTAATCAGAAAGCAAACGTTCTCTAATCCGAAAGCAAACGTTCTCTAATCAGAAAGCAAACGTTCTCTAATCCGAAAGCAAACGTTCTCTAATCCGAAAGCAAACGTTCTCTAATCAGAAAGCAAACATTCTCTAATCCGAAAGCAAACATTCTCTAATCCGAAAGCAAACGTTCTCTAATCCGAAAGCAAACGTTCTCTAATCCGAAAGCAAACGTTCTCTAATCCAAAAGCAAACATTCTCTAATCAGAAAGCAAACGTTCTCTAATCCAAAAGCAAACATTCTCTAATCAGAAAGCAAACGTTCTCTAATCAGAAAGCAAACGTTCTCTAATCTGAAAGCAAACATTCTCTAATCAGAAAGCAAACGTTCTCTAATCCGAAAGCAAACGTTCTCTAATCCGAAAGCAAACGTTCTCTAATCCCAAAGCAAACATTCTCTAATCAGAAAGCAAACGTTCTCTAATCCGAAAGCAAACATTCTCTAATCCGAAAGCAAACGTTCTCTAATCAGAAAGCAAACATTCTCTAATCCGAAAGCAAACATTCTCTAATCCGAAAGCAAACGTTCTCTAATCCGAAAGCAAACGTTCTCTAATCCGAAAGCAAACGTTCTCTAATCCCAAAGCAAACATTCTCTAATCAGAAAGCAAACGTTCTCTAATCAGAAAGCAAACATTCTCTAATCCGAAAGCAAACATTCTCTAATCCGAAAGCAAACGTTCTCTAATCAGAAAGCAAACGTTCTCTAATCAGAAAGCAAACATTCTCTAATCAGAAAGCAAACGTTCTCTAATCCGAAAGCAAACGTTCTCTAATCCGAAAGCAAACGTTCTCTAATCAGAAAGCAAACATTCTCTAATCCGAAAGCAAACGTTCTCTAATCCGAAAGCAAACATTCTCTAATCAGAAAGCAAACGTTCTCTAATCCGAAAGCAAACATTCTCTAATCAGAAAGCAAACATTCTCTAATCCGAAAGCAAACGTTCTCTAATCAGAAAGCAAACGTTCTCTAATCCAAAAGCAAACATTCTCTAATCAGAAAGCAAACGTTCTCTAATCAGAAAGCAAACATTCTCTAATCCGAAAGCAAATGTTCTCTAATCCGAAAGCAAACATTCTCTAATCCGAAAGCAAATGTTCTCTAATCAGAAAGCAAACGTTCTCTAATCCGAAAGCAAACGTTCTCTAATCGGAAAGCAAACGTTCTCTAATCCAAAAGCAAACATTCTCTAATCAGAAAGCAAACGTTCTCTAATCAGAAAGCAAACATTCTCTAATCCGAAAGCAAACATTCTCTAATCAGAAAGCAAACGTTCTCTAATCCGAAAGCAAACATTCTCTAATCAGAAAGCAAACGTTCTCTAATCCGAAAGCAAACATTCTCTAATCAGAAAGCAAACGTTCTCTAATCCGAAAGCAAACGTTCTCTAATCCGAAAGCAAACGTTCTCTAATCAGAAAGCAAACGTTCTCTAATCCGAAAGCAAACGTTCTCTAATCAGAAAGCAAACATTCTCTAATCCGAAAGCAAACGTTCTCTAATCAGAAAGCAAACGTTCTCTAATCAGAAAGCAAACGTTCTCTAATCAGAAAGCAAACGTTCTCTAATCAGAAAGCAAACGTTACTTTTACCTAAACTCAATCAAGACGTCTTAAAATGGTATCGCTTTAGCTTCATGCGGTAAAACATCTGTCAAAAATACAATTTCCACGCACCTTTTACAACCAAACTATTGCCTGATTAAAAAATGTCCGGTAGATGAATTACCAAAGTCATCGTGAGCCGCAGCCCACGCGGGACGGAGGTTTCCTTGAACACAGTCTCGAGTTCAGACGCTCAAACGGAGGGTTCAGCGGGCGAGCGTGGAGGAGGAAAGGAAAAGAGGAAGAGGGCGGCTGAGACCAGCAGTCAGCAGAGTCGCGCTACACTCAGCTCTGTCACTTGCGGCGCCTGAAGCCTTAAATAAAGGCGCCGGAAGGAACTGGCGCGGATCAGGCGAAGAAATATGTTAACGCTGCGATACAAGCGCCGCATTGGTCAGGGGCCCTCGCGATCCGACCCTTCCATGCAGCTCTAGTGTGCAACGCAGCGGGTTTCAAAGTACTTGCTTTTATTAACCTGCATGTGTTTTATTGCAGCGTGTATTACTGTTATCAGCGCCCACTCTGCCACCGCACACTGGCACTTTGTTCACTTGAGACACTGAGAGGGCTATAATCTGCAGCCACACACGGTCTCAATAGGGCATTCACGATATCCGAGATGGCCATCGCAAAACTGTCTCCGCTTTTCGGCGCCTTCATGAGACGTACACTGCAAAAAGTAATTAACTAGATTAGTATAAATGTTTCAATTTGAGCATAATAATCAAAATTTGAGTTGTTTTGACTGGGTAAGATGTATTTGGCCATTTGACCTGGATTATTTAACTTGTTTTGAGATGTTTCTGACTCGTTTCAATCCATTTTGTACCTATTTCAAGTGATTTTCTTTGCCAATGGGGCAAGAAAATCGGTCTTATCTCATTGGCAATTTTACTTTCTTATTTAGAGCGAGATTTTACTTCAGTCTGAAATGTCCTCAAACTAGCAAAGTAACAAAGTCTAAATGAGTGAAAACCGCTCAAAACTAGATACATTTCCTCAATTCAAGACGTTTAAGCCAAATGCTTGATATTTACTTTTTGCAGTGTACAAGGGGAAGGAAGTTTGTTGCAAAAATCCAAAAAATCCGCGGAACAACTGCTGAGTCACAACTGGTGAATCCAGATAACTCACTATGGCGTCCACGTGCTTTGATGTGAACAATAACGCCAGTATTTTCCTTTTTAAAATCTCCATTGGTTTATTACTGCTGCAAATCCCACGATGCTTAGCCGTGTGACGTGACGTTTAGAAAGAGCCTGGTCTCTACAGCAGGTTAAAATCACCCATTATAGTGAATAGGGCTGAAGATCAGTTTGGACTTAAGGGACATAAGGGGGCGCCCTTCCAACCTTCTGAAGTGTAAATGTGAATTAAATCTCTCCAGAGCTAGACGTTCGGTCAGACACCATGAGTGACGGTAAAATACAGTGTGCTCTTTGTTTTCAATAGAAAGGCCTCTCTTCAGTCTGGTGAAGAAGGAAGTCACGGAGATTCTGCTTTAGGGTTAGGAAATTCTGAAACTAAAGTAAACTAACGTTTTTTTAAATCACACAACTGATGCTTATAAAGGCTGAAAATACCCATTATCTGAAATAGAGTCATGTTTGTCCCAGTTCCTCTGAGTCACGGTGGACCATAGGGCTGGGCAATTAATCAAAATCTAATCAAACAAACAGTTGGGAGTTTGGACGAGACAATGGAAGACTTTTGTGCGTGAAATGAGACTTGATGAAAGCTTTTGTTTTTGTTTGAGCTGAGGTCTGAATAAAAGATGCATTTAGTTTTATGAATCAGCCAGATGCATTTAATTTATTATGAAAAAGTAAAATCGAGATCGATCAATATGGGGAAAATAAACGTGATTATGACAGATGTGGACAGGATTGTGGTAGATCTACTTGTACTTTGGAGAAAATAGTTACTATAGTAACTGTGTTGCAGAAATTAACCTCCTGAGCTTCTTGTGTAACATCTGTCCACATCAGTCCTGCTTCACCACGACTCAGAGGAACTGGGACAAACATGACTCTACTGTAGACAATGTTTTTTATTTTTTAGAATGAGAGTAATTAATAATTAACAGATATTTTAATCACAGGATTTTCACACCTATTACTAAGGAATACTTGAACTTCAATATTTTGTTCTAACACAGAATCTCCATGACTTCCTTCTTCACTTCTCAGTCTGGCCTCAGCCTTTTCACTGAATACTCACTATTTAGCGCCACATTACTCACGGCGTCTGACCTACAGTGTAACTCTGAAGCCAATCACCTCACAGCGACTCAGAGTGGGCTGGGGTCAAATGGGACCAAACGCCAAGATCTGAGACTGAAAAGAATAAAACCAGAGTGGAAAGAGTTAACAAACGGTTCCCGGTATCTATACAATTCTTCTTCTGCACCAACTGAACTTTAAATTACAGTATAGGCTGATTACCGTGTTGTGAACGCAAACTACTGGGTACATCTCCTGTGAGGTTCTCCTAGATGTCTAAAAAGAATCGAAAATAGACCTACTGTATATTGAACTAAATTATTATTAAACAGGGCATTAAAAAGCATTAACAGTGTGAAATGTAAGGCCTTAAATGTCATTTCAAAGCATTACACGGGATTTAAACTTGTATTATATCTACATTTCTTGGTGAATAATGACTCACAATCTAAAACACATTCAGCTGCAGTTTCGCCTGAAATTATGCACATTTTGTTTGCTCAAAAGTTTCCCGCTGTGCCCATTTTCCATTCCTCTGTTCCAGTTTGCATATGCACAGACTGTTTGCTTTTGTGCCATTAAAGAGCGTTCATTTGGACGTGCCGCTGCCCACACGAACCTGCTAATGCGTCAGTGAAGCAGACACGGCGTTATCTGTGACTCAAATGAATAAAGTCTGAAATTGCAGATGACCCTGAAGCGCAAACACTGCTGTGGGTCGTTCATAAAAGAGTCGGGGAAATGATCCGTCAGAGGAGATGAGTTTGTGGATCAGCGAGTTCTTCTGATGCTGCTTCAAAGCATCGTAATGAAAGAGAGAGAGCAAAGAGATGGGAAGAGGGGAGGGAGAGCTGAGAGGATTAACTTTAGTTTGAGCTGAAGCTGCAGAACTGTCAGGGCTGCACTTTACACCGTCATCGTGCGAGCCTACACTTCAGGAACGGTCCGAAACCACGGACATTTGCATAAGTGCTTTACTTAAGAAGAGTCTGAGGAGCTGCACTTTACTTGGGTCATTTATTTTGTTGACAACTTGTTACTTTTACTCCACTACATTTTTATAAAGGCTCCAAAAGCTAAAGTACATTTGTCCAAAATACAGTATTTACACTTTCTGGCCGTTTGTACGCACAAAAGGCCTCATGTCATTAACATAGAAACTTGCAATACATGTTTCCTCACATGTATGTTTCATTGCTTTCCCCCTATTCACCTGCAGCGGCTCGACCAATGGGGATATTGGAAAGCGCTTCTCTTTGGCCTCGTGGCGGGTGCTGATATTGCTGCGATACCACCCCCTAGTGGCTAATGGTGACTCCAGAGACTAAACGCTCCAAAGAGTTCTATTGTTTCTAAAATTCCAGTTTTCTCATGTGACAGCTCTGAGGAGAGTGAAATGGTGTTACCGCTCTGTTTTTTAATGCACCACGCAGCATAGGAACATAATCTACAAAATCAGCTGTTATGAAATGTTGATGAAATGTAAACATTGCTATGCTCCGCGCAAACTGTACAGCTGCCGTACGAGGAACGAACCTTTCAGAACCACTGGGACACGAGGAGAGGAAAGAGCGAGGGGAAGTCAGTTTGAGGAAGTCGTGTTTGGTCACTTTTGGTTCATTTGAACTTTATTTACATCAGAAATGACAAAGATTAGAATGAAATGAGCCACATCACGATATTTGTGAAAAACATTAAGCGACTTGTTTAGTTGTTGTCCTTATTGGTGCTCGTGCACAGATGTGAACTGGCAGGAATAATGAATGAATGAAATGCTCCACAGTTGACCTTGTGGTTATAGACAAACCCAAACCTCTCTATTGGCAAATACAGCCGAGAGTTAAGGCTCTTTTTTATGTTCTAAACATGTGTTTTGAAAAGTTTATTGATGGAATAAACAGAAAGATGCCAGTACATGTGAATAGAGAAGCAGAGTTCACTCTTCATTAAAACCCGAGCTGCAGCAGCGTCAGCCCCTCCCTCTCTGTCCCTCCCCTTCAGGAAAACCCACTCATTACCGCCTCATGTTCATTCATAAATCACTTTGCATTTCCTTTTATGGTCAAATTTGTTACTTTGCGACGCACTTTCAAAGTCAGAGTCTCGCGCACAGTTTGATAAATGAGGCCTAACGATTTCTAACAAGGCTCTAATGTCACCTGAATGTGGCTGCTGATTGACAACAGCTGAAAACATCTGGATCATTCATAATTCGCAATGTTTCGTAGCTAATGCTAACGGCTATGAAACTGAAGGAGGGCCGATGGCGCAGATTGGCAGCCACGCTTTCCCTCGGTCTTTCTGAATGAATGTAACGTGTAGTCTGTTCGTTTTAGTTTTTATTGTTTATTGTTTTTGCCCCCCGAAAGTTTGTGTAGTCATTGTATATAAGATACTATTACTATTTAATTGTGTGCACGTTCCCTGTCTCTTTATGTCATTCTCTTTCCACCGAGTATGAAGTGAATGGACACCGTGAATGTAAAGCGCTTTGTGACCAGGTCTGTGAAAGGCGCTGTACAAATAAAGCGCTGCCATCTTGGATTCTCTCTCGCCCGGAGCACTGACCGTCTATGAGCGCACGTCTATGGTCTCGCGCTAACGTTGTTTTCCTGCCCCTCAGGCCGGCGGCGGTGGACAGGAAGCCCGCGGAGCTCAGCACGCTCAACGACGCCTACCAAATCCGGATATGACCGAGCTCCTCCTCCCCCCCCCCCCTTCCTCCAGACGATCGCACATCTGCACTCCGTCCGCAGCAAGATGGCCGACACAAACGCAGGACACGGTTTGGGAAGTGGATTCAGCTCAACCTGTACGTCCTCTGTCAATACTCGGAGCCACTTCAATTCCCTTCAATGAAACGGGAAATTCAAGCGATTCTCATTCGACTGGCACAAGAGCAACGCGCCGAGATGAAGACGGCACAACTAAAGGGTTTCTGCTCAGACGGATTTCACTTTTTATCAAAGCTCCGCGGTCATTAGCCGGCGGCGGACCGGACTTATCGGTTTTCCTTTTGGAGCGCGTGAAGTTTTTTTCTTTTATAAACGCCGAGTCGACGGAGAGCTGATAAAAGGAACGAAGGACGAAGCAGCAGCACAACAGTGGTTCTCAACTGGAGGGTCGTTTCCTTACACTTTAAAGGCTAATCTAATGCACAAAGCAAAAAGGTAGCTGTAGCGTTTTACATTCAAGGTTTCGGCAGGGCAATGGAAAGCATAAAGTCGACGAAAAGTGTCCAAAAAAGTCACTAAAAAGCATTAAACTTGACTCCAGGTGATACAAATAATGTCACCGATTGACATAAGTTCAGTGAAAGTAAGTCAAACAAAGCAAATACACACAATTTTAGTCATTTTTACGGATAAAATGCCTTATTTAAGTATTACAGAAAAGTTGCCACACATTTGTTCTTCTAATTCAGTCCATAATCCAAAGGAAAGTCCGTCCATCTGTGTTTATGTCCACGCAGCACTTCTTCATTTTAATATCGAATGTTCATACACGTTTTTTTCACGCTCCTACAGACGAGCTCTCGTGTCCAAGTCGGGCGCGTGTCTTTTGATTGTTTTGGTATTTATTTGAATGTCACAAAGGGCGGTTTGCGTGTGTGTGTGTGTGTGTGTGTTATAGTCCGCTGCCAACGCTCTGTGAAACTCTATGCACCCACTGTTGAAACAAAGGAATCCGAGTCTTCCAGCGAAGCGAAGAAGAGGAACAGCGGCGATTCAGGCGGATCCGTGGACAAAGGAGAATCTCAGTATTTGTTTTGGGACCTCTCGGTAATGATGGTGTTTTTTTTTTTTGCTCCGGGGGTCACTGTTCTTCCTCTCTCGACGTCTCGCACAAATCGAAGTAGCTCAAGAAAACGTCACGGACAAAGAGATGCTGATGGAAGTCACCGGCTACGAAGGGGTTAGCGGTCAAAAAACGACACCACAAAAATGAAACGACTGAAAAGTATTTATACTGACGACAGGCCGATTACTTTCAAAATCCTGGTGCTGTTTCAATTTTTTATTTAGCGTTAGCCTTTAGCTTCTAGACGACAACACCGGCGACTGTCCACCAGTAACTCACTGCCTGCCATGTAATCTTGAGCTATTTATTTTTTTAGACAAGACCCTGCTGCTCGGGAACTAACGGAGACGGGACGAGCAAACACTTCCGAAGGCTCCACTCGTAACGTGTTCGCTTTAACAAATCCTTCCCGTCGTCCCTCTGGGGGTGATACAAGTGTTAATGGGATGACTGGGGGGTCTTTCATCTCCCCCTGGTGTCTCTGGCCAGAAAACCACAATTGCAGCTTCCCTGCCTCCGGGTCGGAGGCGCAATACACACTAATGGAATCACGAAGAAGAAGCTAACAGGCTAACGGGCAAAGCTAACCCCGGGCTAGCGCCACTTAAACAGTATTTACAGCCAAGATTGAGTGAGAAAAATGATCTCCATTGTGTAACTGGATGAACAACATCGCTCTGTCCCTTTGTGTTTTCTGTCAGCGTCGTATTTACTCTCACGGGCGATTAATGAGTAAAAAACACTCCTGCAGTGACGCTTATGACCTCTAGGGGCATGAGTTACTTAGTTCTGCTTTAAGTCACGTGACTCGTGTGCATAAGGTCATTTTTTTAAAATGTTTTCCATAGATTTCTACCACCAGGACTGAGAGACGATGGCGTTGGTGTATAAGGGCTCTTTTAATTTAACCATTTTTTTTTACATTGAGACTCATATGGCGAGACCTAGAAGACGACCGTTAGAGGGGCTGGAGGTGGTGTCTGGGGAGAGGGAAGTTTGCCAAAATGCAAAATAAAACGGCCTGCGACGGATCCATCCAGAGCTGCAGGACATCAGCTCAGACAGAACTGGGTTTATCTGAGAACATGAGGAAGCACAACTCGGATCATCCTGGATCTAAAGACACTGTTTGAAATGTCCTCGAACTGAGACGACGAACTTTGGACAAACCGTCTGGCGTCAAACGTGAAAGAACGAGCGTTTTCATTTCGCGGTCGATCATTTCATCCGAATGTTTTTCTTGTAAATGAGTTTTCAGGATTGTATCGTTTTCGCCTTGAAATGCGGTCACCCCCGGAAGGCCTTCGCAAAGTTTCCCGCCGCTAAAAATCAGCACGGAAACGAGTCCAAAAGGGGTAAAAAAAATAAAATAAAAGACTTCGAAAGAAACAATCACGCAGGAAACGAAACTATATTTTGTCACAAGTGAAGTTTGTTTGAATATTCCTTGTAATAAAATCTTACGTCACAGGCTTTGTTCACAGAGACCTTCGCGTCACTGCCACTAAAGCTGTGTGGGCGGAGCCTGTTCCAAAGAGACAAAGACAATGACGTTTAGTGGCTTTTGTAAACAATCACTTTAAACTTTTGCTCCCGACGCCCTTAACCAAACAATCCATCATATCATAAAACCTCTGTGGACGGGAGCGACGTCCGGCAAAATCACAGGAAAATGTCCCGTTTCACATTAGTTACTGGCAATAGAATATTTTGAATGTGGCCTAATAAATAAGAGTCAGTCCACGATACTTGGTTTACGATACAGATACTTGAACTATACCCATCAATACCTAAAACAATAATGTCAATTTACTCCTTAAAAGACTATATCATTTAAATGTGTATCATTTATTTAATACGAGCAGTACTGACACTTTTTTTTTTATATATAGTTTAAAGTGCATATGACACATTAGACACCATTTTTGCTAAGACATATTTTACACATGATTATATGTAAGATTTTGCTAAAGATTGTCCCCAGCCTTCTTTAGTTTGGCCATTTTTTTGCGACGTTTACAGTTTCGCTTCCTTATTGGACGCCGACAGGAAGTGACCATTTTAAACTGTTGCCGTGCCGACCATGTTGAGTCAATGGGAAATGAGTCAAACTGATATGATGATCTTCCATGTCACTTCCTGTCATTAGCCTAAAAATTCAACAGTTCTTCATTAAAATCACCGCTTCACTGAAATAAAATGACTCTGTGCATAACTTCAAATCATAACAATGTTGCTCAAGAAGTGACTTCCTGTTTCGATCCAGCGCGCCAAAATAAAAGCACCATCTTATTCATTAGTTCAACAATTCTTTCTTCTTTCTGCCTAACTATTAACCGACAAAACACTTAAATTGTGTGTATTTAATTATATTCTTGTAATGTTGAGAGTACCTGCTGAACTAAGCAATGAGACGAGCTGTGTGCTTTTATTTTGGCGTGCTGGATCGAAACAGGATGTCACTTCTTGGGCGGTTGGTGTTGGTGTTGTTATGTTTTGAAGTTATGCACAGAGTCAATTATGCAACTTATCCATCTAAATAAGTAATATTTTCAAAAGTAATGGTACCCAGCCCTAGCTACTCTCAGGCTCTTTATTGGAGGAACAGCTCCACCTGGTGGCCGTATATCATACCCTTTGTGACTTATTTAATCAGTAAATACTCAGCCTGATTAAACGTGCCCAACATTAGGCCTAATTTATGATTCACTGAGTGTTAAACAGGTTCAAATCCACATTAGCGTTAGCATTAGCAGCTAGTAGATTAACGTTAGCTGCGCGAGCGTGGGCCATGGATATTTTGTTCTCGCAATCGGGAAAACTCCATCGTTGGCCGCAAATGTTTGATTTAATAACAATATAAAAGGGATACATTAAAAGCTGCTGCTGTGATGAGATTATAAACCAACAGGTGAAAAAGTCAGATACGCAAATGTGACCGATGTGTTTGTTTAAAAGCGTCATCGGAAACGACAGATCTCTTCTTACAAATTATAAGTTCCCAGTTGATTTCAATGGAGCTTCTGTTTCACCCGAAGGGGGCGCTGTTCTCCTCTGTGACGTCGCTCCCGTCTAAAGCGTCAAAGGTTGGTACATATTTGTTATTTCGTGGCCTGAGACTCCGATACTTGACGTCCACGTTTTCAAATGTTTGTGTGGAAAAGTTACCGCCGTTAAAAGTGTAAAAAATGAGCCGCTACGAAGCGACTGGAGCGGCATGTGACTTTAATAAAGCAAAAATATGTTTCTACAGTTTCTGCATCTGCTGTTTTCTCTCCCCGTCTTCAAAACGTCACACCACATTTCCCAGTTTCCAGAATTGAGCTTTTCCTCATATCTACAGCAAACGTTTTCTAAATGTACGATTTATTTTCCCTATTCAAGCCGCAGGACTCTATCAAAGTTATGTTGCATCGTCAATAACAAACACATGCAACAGATAAAGGCTGTAAAAAGTCTTCCTCTCTCTCCGTTTATCCTTCCACTGCTCACCCAAGAATAATCTCCTTCACGTGGGGACAGATTTATGAAATAATCCAGAATCCCCGTCGCTTCTGAGGCTCAGGCCTCACCTCTGTCTCTGTGACGTAAGAGAGAGGAATAAACATAATTAACTTGAGCTTAATCTGGGGGATAAATATGTCGTTTACATACCTCTCTTTTTCACTGAAGAAATGACTAATAATCAAGAGCTTTACGATTTTATAGTCTATGGTTGAGCAGTTATTAAAATGGAAGTCAGAGGGACAACAAATACACACCTTTACACAACTCAAAAAATAAAAAGTACAAATCAAAGTTAGTGCTGATCTAGTGTAATGAAAGGGAACATCTAGTTCAGCCCACACTCATTTTTATGCTAAATGGGCCATTTTATGATATCTTGTTTTGTGGATTGGCTCTTACCTTTTCTTTTCCCCAAATTGCGGTGAATGAAGTGGATTAAAAGATTTGTGTGGAAAAAAAAAAGTCTGAATATAATCAAATTGAATTATACAAGCGACCATGAGATTTTTTTGGTTTCCCTTTTTGTCATATACACGTTTGAAAACACATCCCGAAAATTCAACGACGACAAATAAATCGCTCAAATCACGACTCAGAGGTGATTCAGTTTGGGCCTAATGAATACGAGTAATGCAAGTCTCTGGCGCCATCTAGTGATTCAACCCAGTGACACGAGTGGGCCGTGCAGCACGCGCCACTGCAGGACAACCGCACAGTAACGAGACAAAAACAAATTGATTCCCAGTTTTAATTACAAAGCAAACGGTTTCGTCGAGAGCAAACTATAAAAATAAATCTGAATTTCACTCCAGTCCGACGTTCGGTTTAAAAATATTTACAGCTGTGATGTAAAAAAAAAAGCATTGATGAACAAGACTTCGCTGTGGAAATGTGCAGTATTCTGACGGAAGGCGTTTGGAAAATGGCACGATGTGAATCTAAATAAGAAAACAACAACTTTATAATGAAGTTATGATGAACATGAACCTATTGGGTCAAAGTAGTTTAGTGATTTTAATGACATTGGAGGCCTGATGTTACCGTCTCCGACCATCATCAAAAACTCAAACCCGTCAAGAAGCACTTTCAGATGAGAAAGGTTTACTCGTTTTTTATAAATAATTTTCCTGATATTGCATTCGAATCTTTTTTTTAAAAGCTTTCTTCCAAGTGTATTCATTGGAACATAAATATTCTCTTATTATTAATTCATCAAAGAAATTTGCTTTGCACAACCACTATCCCAACCCCACACGCATCTCTTTAAAGCCTCGTTTGAACTTTGATAGAAAAGTTAACTCATAAAGTGTTAAAATGAGCTGCAGTAGTGTTAGTCTACTGTACATCTCAGCCAGGTTAAGGTATATCCCCTGCATTTGACCCGTCCTCAATGCCGCTGCTGCAACCTGTGGGCGGCCAACCTTATTTTTTTAGTGGTAGAAGAAACCTACGCAGACACGGGGAGAACTCCACACAGAAACGTCCTGTCCGGGAATCGAACCCAGGACCTTCTGGCTGTGAAGCACGAGCCCCATTATCCTCCTGAATACCAACACAATTATTCTAAATATCAGTGTCACGGGACGACCAGGTACGGGTGAGAGGAGGTAGGTGGATCGGTGTTCAGGTTGCCACGGGGGTCCAGGTGTTTTGGTTGCCGTGGGAGACCAGGCGCCGCTCTTCGTCACCTCTGCAGGAGCCTGAAGCGAGCGAGCAGAGGGAGGTGGTCCGAGCAGTGGTTCCGATTGGGCAACCCGTTCACCTGTTCCAGCTCCGAGAGACCGACCAACGAGAGCCTCCCGAGCAGCTGCAGGCCACGCCCACCAGGAAGAGGGGAGGGCCCAGCAGGTGAGTCTGGAGAGAGGGGAGGGGACAGGTGAGTGCCATGTCCAGAGTCTTAAGACACAAACATTTGAAAATGATGAAACTGAACAACCATATGTTTGTTAAGTTTGACGTCACGACTTCCGGGTCCTGGCAGATATACGAGAAAAAAAAACATCAAACAATATTTCTGAAACTCAACAGAGAGTCACTGAAGCTACTTATTTCTCAGACTCATTAGCCAAAAATGAGTCTGCTAAAAAAGGTATTATTTACTAAAGTCGGTACTTCCGGGGTTAGCGTAGCTGCTGCGCCGTTAGCATTTTCTCCGCTAACCCGGATGTAGCGATTTTGGTTAAATATTACTTTTATAGCAGTAGGTGCAGCATTTGTGGCTAATGGGCCTGATAAGTACGTTCAGAAACTCCCCATTGAATTTCAGAAATATTGATTGTGGTATTAAAGAGTTTTTTGTAGTTTCTCGCACGTCTGTGGACCCGGATGTAGAGCTGTGACAAACGGATTTGCGCTGGATTTGCTGTAACTCTGCAAAACTCCACAATAGTGCCGGTTCCTAGACCTAACTATAAAGAAAGCCAATTCTTACCCACTTAATCAAAACGTCTTTCAATAAATAATCCACACCTTTCAATTCTTTTCCTTCATAAGAGGTATGTTTTTTGCATTTTTCGCAGAATTATTCATCATCTGCATTACAACAATAAAACAGAATGATGAAGTTTATTAATTTTTTTTTTCTCAGTACCAGTTTTTGGCACATTTTCAAACACAATGGCTTCAATTGTAACCAACCAAACGGACTCAAAAGGTTTTTCAGTTAAATTGAGTAACGCGTCAGGGGTGGCCATTATCACCTTCTTTATTCGACATATGTGCAGATACACTAGCTGTTCGTTTTGCTTAATTTAAAAAAATCTTTAATGCATTTTAAATGGTACCCATTCCTAAAATCTGTCTTTATTTTTCAGGTGGCTAGAGTACTTGTACTTAGTATTTGATGTGTGTGATCAAATGCTGTCTATGTTTTATCAATCTGTTGTTGCTGCTGTTCTTTGTTATGCTGCCATCTGCTGGGGCAATAACACATCTGTCAAAAACCGCAACAAGCTGGACAGGCTGGTTAAGAGGGCGGCAACGGACAAGTGGAAGAAGATGGATGGAGAGAAGTACCTGGAGTATAGAGTATGTAGTCCACGGTGATGGCGGTCCGTGAGTGGCAGGTGGTAATCTCCTCTCGCCCGTCGGGGCTCAGTCTGTGGTTGTAGGACGAAAGCAGCTTTAGAGAGTGAGAGACTCTCCACCTGTGACAACGCAAGACAGGAATATTTTAGAACAGAAACTCCCAAAGTCAGGAGCGCAGATCTTTTAACACGTTGGTCCTCACAGACCTTTGGGAAACATCCTCTGAGGGATTTGGGGCGTCATCGTCCACGGTCAGGTCAGAAATGGCTCCTTCCACTGAAAAACCACAGCGATCGTTTTTCTAATCAGTCAATTCCAGTCATAAAAAGGTGTCACTCCGAACCTGTGGGACTCTCGCAGGAGGCTTCTCCAGGCTTCTCCTGCACGTCGCCTTGAGGTCTGCCGTCTGGTTCTGAGTTTCCCTCCTGGTACTGACACAAGCTGTTGATCCCTAAAGCCTTGGACCAGAGCGGACAGCAGAGCTGGCGCTGAGTTCTGCTGTGCTTCTCCTGACCGGACACCTGGGAAATAAACACAAGACCGACAAGTGACACTGGATCAGTGGACGATGAACCCAACTGTTAAACGTAACATTCAACTTTCACAAATGCGTGGCCCTAACGGTCTTAAATCAGCAATCAGTAAACCTGGACCGTCTGGAACTTTGCCAACAGCCAAATCTCAAACATTCCAATCACAGTCCAATCACAGAGCACGTCGTCATGACAGGAAGACAGAATTATGCTTCATCTTCTCTACGTGCATCTTCAGTGACAGTTCTATTGAAATTATTTTTATCCATCCATCCATTTTCTTCCGCTTTATCCGGGGCCGGGTCGCGGGGGCAGCAGTCTCAGCAGAGATGCCCAGACTTCCCGATCCACGCACACCTCCTCCAGCTGTTCTGGGGGGACCCCGAGACGACACCAGGCCAGCTCGGAGACATAGTCCCACCAGCGTGTCCTGGGCCTTCCACGAGGCCTCTTCCCAGTGGGACATGCCTGGAACACCTCCCGAGGGAGGCGACCAGGAGGCATCCGGAACAGATGCCCTAGCCACCTCAGCTGGCTCCTTTCGACGTGGAGGAGTAGCGGCTCGAGTCCGAGCTCCTCCCGGGTAACTGAGCTCCTCACCCGATCTCGGAGGGTGCGCCCAGCCACCCTGCGGAGGAAACTCATTTCGGCCGCTTGTATTCGCGATCTTGTCCTTTCGGTCATTACCCAAATCTCATGACCATAGGTGAGGGTGGGAACGTAGATCGATCGGTAAATCGAGAGCTTCGCCCCCTGACTCAGCTCCCTCTTCACCACAACGGTCCGATACAGCGACCGCATCACTGCTGACGCCGCACCGATCCGTCTACCGATCTCACGCTCCATCCGTCCCTCACTCGTGAACATGACCCCGAGATACTTGAACTCCTCCACTTGGGGCAAGGACTCCCCACCGACCTGAAGCGGGAGAACCACCTTTTTCCGGTGGAGAACCATGGCCTCAGATTTGGAGGTGCTGATCCTCATCCCGCCCGCTTCACACTCGGCTGCAAACCGCCCCAGTGCGCGCTGGAGGTCCTGATTTGATGAAGCCAACAGAACAACATCGTCTGCAAAGAGCAGAGATGATATTCTGAGGTTCCCAAACCGGACACCCTCCGGCCCCTGGCTGCGCCTAGAAATTCTGTCCATATAGGTAATGAACAGAACCGGTGACAAAGGGCAGCCCTGCCGGAGACCAACACGCACCGGGAACAGGTCTGACTTACTGCCGGCAATGCGAACCAAGCTCCTGCTGCAGTCATACAGGGAACGGACAGCCCTTAGTAGAGGGCCCCGGACCCCATACTCCCGGAGCACCCCCCACAGGGCACCACGAGGGACACGGTCGAACGCTTTCTCCAGATCCACAAAACACATGTGGACTGGTTGGGCGAACTCCCACAAACCCTCGAGCACCCGATGAAGGGTATAGAGCTGGTCCAGTGTTCCACGACCGGGACGAAAACCGCATTGTTCCTCCTGGATCCGAGGTTCGACTATCGGCCGAATCCTCCTCTCCAGCACCCTGGAATAGGCCTTACCAGGGAGGCTGAGGAGTGTGATCCCTCTGTAATTGGAGCACACCCTCCGATCCCCCTTCTTGAAGAGAGGGACCACCACCCCGGTCTGCCAATCCAGAGGCACTGTCCCCGACCGCCACGCGATGTTGCAGAGACGTGTCAGCCAAGACAGCCCTACAACATCCAGAGACTTAAGGTACTCAGGACGAATCTCATCCACCCCTGGGGCCCTGCCACCGAGGAGCTTTCTAACCACCTCGGTGACTTCAGCCTGGGTGATGGACGAGCCCCCCTCCGAGTCCCCAGCCTCTGCGTCCTCATCGGAAGACGTAACGGTGGGATTGAGGAGATCCTCGAAGTACTCCTTCCACCGCCCGACCACATCCCCAGTCGAGGTCAGCAGCCCCCCACCCACACTGTAAACAGTGTTGGTGGAGCACTGCTTCCCCTTCCTGAGGCGCCGGATGGTTTGCCAGAATCTCTTCGAGGCCGACCGATAGTCCTCCTCCATGGCTTCTCCAAACTCCTCCCAAACCCGAGTTTTTGCCTCTGCGACTGCACGAGCTGCAGCACGCTTGGCCTGCCGGTACCTCTCAGCTGCCTCCGGAGTCCCACAAGCCAACAAGGCCAGATAGGACTCCTTCTTCAGCTTGACGGCATCCCTTACCTCCGGGCGCCACCACCGGGTTCGGGGATTGCCGCCGCGACAGGCACCAGAGACCTTACGGCCACAACTACGAGCAGCCGCATCGACAATGGAGGAGGAGAACATGGTCCACTCGGACTCCATGTCCCCTACCTCCCTCGGAATCTGGTTGAAGCTCTTCCGGAGGTGGGAGTTGAAGACCCTACTGACAGAGGGATCCACCAGACGTTCCCAACAGACCCTCACAACACGTTTGGGCCTGCCAGGCCTGACCGGCTTCTTCCCCTGCCAGCGGATCCAGCTCACCACCAGGTGGTGATCGGTTGACAGCTCAGCCCCTCTCTTCACCCGAGTGTCCGAGACACGCGGCCAGAGATCGGATGACACAACTACAAAGTCGATCATCGACCTCCTGCCTAGGGTGTCCTGGTGCCACGTGCACTTATGGACATCCTTGTGCTCGAACATGGTGTTCGTTATGGACAAACCGTAACTAGCACAGAAGTCCAATAACAGAACACCACTCGGGTTCCGATCGGGGAGGCCGTTCTTCCCCATCACCCCCACCCAGGTCTCACTGTCGTTACCCACGTGGGCGTTGAAGTCCCCCAGTAGAACAATGGAGTCCCCAGCCGGAGCACCATCTAGTACCCCTCCCAGGGACTCCAAGAAGGCCGGGTACTCTGCACCGATGTTGGGCCCGTAGGCCGAGACAACGGTGAGAGACCTGTCCCCGACCCGAAGGCGTAGGGACGCGACCCTCTCGTTCACCGGGGTGAACTCCAACACGTGACGGCTGAGCTGGGGGGCTATGAGCAAACCCACCCCAGCCCGCCGCCTCTCCCCGCGGGCAACTCCAGAAAAATGGAGCGTCCAGCCCCTCTCCAGGAGTTGGGATCCGGAACCCAGGCTGTGCGTGGAGGTGAGCCCGACTATATCTAGCCGGTACCTCTCAACCTCCCGCACGAGCTCAGGCTCCTTCCCCCCCAGCGAAGTGACGTTCCATGTCCCGAACGCCAGAAGCTGCGCACGCGGACCAGGTCGTCGAGGCGCCTGCCTTCGACTGCCACCCAGTCCTCTCTGCACCCGACCCCTACGGATCCCTCTGCGGATGGTGGGTCCACAGGAAGGCGGGCCCACGTCGTCCTTTCGGGCTGTGCCCGGCCGGGCCCCGTGGGCAGAGGCCCGACCACCAGACGCTCGCATTCGAGCCCCAACCCCAGGCCTGGCTCCAGGGTGGGGCCCCGGCTGCGCCATACCGGGCGACGTCACGGTCCTTGATATTAAACTGTCCATAGGTGTCTTCGAACTGCTCTTTGTCTGACCCGTCACCTAAGACCTGTTTGCCATGGGACACCCTACCAGGGGCATGAAGCCCCAGACAACATAGCTCCTCGGATCATTCGGGTGCTCAAACAACCCCACCACGTTAAGGTGGCAGTTCACGGGGTTGGAAATTATTTTTATCCCATTCCAAAATGAAATTGAAAGGTTGAATTCTCCTACGTATAAAATCGTAACTGATTTGCTAATGCTCATCATTCACATTCGTCTCCGCTCAGAGGCTGACGCTGCATAAAACCACTAACGTCCTTGTTTACATAATCCGCTGCACGCCGTTTGCATCATTGATGCTTAACCGGGCCAGGCCCAGATACACGTCTTTGTAAAGAATTACAAACATGTATTCTGACGGACAGGTACTGTCGTTTTACAGGTGTCATTGTTGGAGATGTGGGTCCTCACCATCCCGATGGGCATGCCTTTGTAGTCCAGGCGTCCCGTGGTCAGGAACCGGTACAGGGGGCTCCAGGGGGTGGAGTTAAAGTCGCCGCACAGCAGCACAGGATTGGTCGAGCCGTCAGGGAGGCGGGACATGCGTTTGACCTCGGCCAACAGGATGGCGAGCTGAGCCAGTTTGATGTCCCCTCGGCGAGGGTTGTACAGCAGGTGGGTGTTGGCCACGCAGAAGGAGGAGGCGGGGTCAGAGGCGGGGCTCAACCGAACCACCAACCCCACGTTGTCCCTGTCCAAGAGGGTGTCGCCGCGTCGGAAATACTCCACAGGATTGGCCGAGAGCAGAGAGAGGCGGGACGTCTTGAAGACCACAGCGCAGCCATCGGATTTGTAACCTGTGCGTTTCTTGTACTCGCACTGGTAACCTGCGAAGAGGCGGAGTCAGCTCAGGCAGGCCGGGACGCCCACACTTCATGTATCAATTAGACACTTTTCCTGTAGATTACGGACATAAAAAAGGAAATAAATGAAAAGGAGTTACCGAGCGCCTCGAGAGCCGGTCGGATCTGATGAAGGAAGTGATCCTCCTGAACCTCCTGAAGACACAGGATCTGAAGGAAAACGAAGAGTCAACATTCCAACAGGAAACCTTTGAGCAAACAACGGTTCACAATGTCGGCCAAAACTGCAGCTGAATCTAAATCACCACAGTTTGACACATTTATGCAGTAAAATAGTTCAGCAATGTCATTATTTTATTTAAGGCCAGTTTGATTACAATTTAATGAGTTCATGAAATTAAAAGTCATAATCGCGATGTCTCCGACTGTCACACATTTTTATACGAAGGTTAAAAGCGTCCATTTTGGATATTTCTTTTGGGAAAGGTTGTTCATAGAGAACTGTCTCTCGCCTCAATCTGAGAAAGTAACATCACATTTTACTTCTGAAATCCAGTGAATCTGTCGCGTTCACGTGACGTTACAACTTTGTAAATGGCCTGGATTCATTTAAAGCCAAGTTGATGCAGCTAAGAAATCTACTGTGGTAACTATGGTAACCGTCAAAATGCTGGATTTCTGACTTGGCGCATGGTTCACATCTCTGGATCTATACACATGAAACAAAAACGGTCAAAGTCTGGCGTCTTCTCTCTCCGCACATATGAACGGAGGTCACATGACTGTCCCGTCCAAAAGTGAAGGCGATTTGCAGATGAAGAGCTTTCAGCCATGAGATGAATGTGGCAGGTTTGTGAATCCAATCACATTTGGACGTTTCTTTCCAGAACAGTCTCTCCCGTTGTACCGGCTCCTGCTCTGACTCAGATTATGACCTGACGATCTAGAAAATCGTTTTCCGGTTTGTTCGTCCGGTATTTGTATCAAACTCACGTCGGCGTCGTGAGCCCGGATCTCGCGCAGGATCTGGGGCAGCCTGTACTCCCACAGCAGCACCTGCGGGTCACAGTGTCTGTACAGATAGGAGTTGTCCACCAGCAGGTCCTGGGACAGGATGTTGTAGGACATCACAGTGAAGTCGAACCCGGCGCTGCCCCCTGGAGGCAGAGGGACGTCACTGCGGCGCAGAGGACATGGCTCCCAGTGTCTCTGAAGAGCTGACGGGACAATTACCAAGAGATTCAACACAGAAATAAAGGAGCTTAAAGTTCAGTCACGGTGGGAACTTAAGCAGAACTTTAGGGCTTAGTCTGGGCGTCTTCGACATCATTTCAGAAGCTCTGGTCAGGTGGGTCTGGCTGAAGGATTAGCCTAGTGTACATGTTTGTATTGACGACAAACAGAAAAGGTTTTAATACAGGTAGCAGCAACTCAAATGTACCGCTTTTAAATGGCACATAATAAAGTGAGAAAAGGCAACAAACACGTGACAAAAACTGGAACTGCAATATAGTCTGAGTCTAAATAAAGTCCCCTGTTCGATTCCCCACTTCTAGTTTCACACTTTGATTGAAATGGAGTAAAATCGTAACATTGTTCACTTACGCGGCGCGTCGCTCGCGGCTCGTCCGTGGCTGAAATGAGCTGATGTTTTCTCGGCCGTCCACGGATTCGAACCCTCGACCGGCTCCTCCGCTGCAGCCCCTGAATCCCGTTTAGACAACGTCCTTTGTCGACTTTGAACGTCTCCAGAATGTTTTGTCCTTTCCACGTCCTTTTCTCGATTCAAACATTTCCCGTCCTCTGAACTTTTCCGGCGCTTTGGCGGGGGCTCTCTGTCCGTCTCCGGCCGCTCCATCCCCAACGCATTCGTCGAACAAATCTGCCGAAAGCTACGCCCGAAAAACTGCGTCGGGGGGCGAAGAAAGTGCAGCGGTGTCAGAGGCGGCGGGTGGTAGACGGGCGCCGGGGTCGTCGGGGAGAACCATGGGTAAAACGGCGGCGGGGCGCGGGGGTAAAGGTGTTGAGGGTAAAACGGAAACGAGGGGGAGAAGGCAGGAGCGGCGGCGGTTGTTTTGATGGAGCCCAGAGCCGAGCGTGTTTGAGGAAACAGATACGAGCCCAGCGGGATCACGGGCAGACGGGACATGGGGGGGCTGAAACATAAAGAGTATTTAGATCAGGGGACAAGGCGAGATCTATGAGCTGTAAACAAAATAATACATTCAATAACAGGGAACAGTCGGTCAAATCTGATGCTTTTGAATGTTGTTTAAATGAGACGATGACCCACTAATTAAAAGTTTGTTTACCATTACACCTAAAGGGGACATTTAGACATTCTAAGCACACTGACTGGACACAACAGGCAACTTTAGGGCAAATATTGTGGAAAACAGAGAGAACATTTGGACAAAACATTCAGTCGCGTGTGTTGGATCATTACGTTAAAGGTGCATTATTGCATACTTGACCTTTCAGTGACCCAGTGGTTAGAATGGGACCTTCGCTTTCAATCACCGTGGCCTATATGAAGCTCCAGGATCAACTGTTTGATAAGAGTTTCTGGCCAGTTTCTGTAACAAACCCCTAGAAACAACTGATCCACAATGGCCACTGAGAGGGAGAGCAAGGGTTCAAGAGGGTTAGACAAACACGCACATCCCAGGCCAGTTGTGCAAGAGTTCAAAAGTACATGAGATAAAAGGATAAAAACTCTGCACCGCCGTTACTCCCAAAGAATGTATTTAGGCACCACAAGGTGACGTTTCGGGCGTCACTTAGCCCTTCGTGAGACTGGCATGCTGCACCCATAAAGCCACTAAACGGTCAAATATGCACAAATATTACGTTTTTTCTCCACTTAAATAGTACACCTTTAAAGTGTCAACATTAATCAGAGGTTAACTTTCATACATGCTTTGATGCTTTGCCTAATTGGATCAGCCACAATGAACCCACAGAACACAAGGGACAGATACATAAAATCTCCAGGAAATGTTTAACTTTATGTAAGGACCATTCTGGGATTAAACTATTGCCTTAAACCACACATATGTTTTACACTTGACCACAAAACAGTCCTTTTTGTTAATTAATATACAAGTCCTTTTATGTAAATGGTACACCAACACTTGTTGTTATGCTAATGTGCTAACACTTCAACACATTAGCCGTATTTATCGTTACTCCTAAGATTTTTCAAGTTACATTACTCACTCCACTCACCCGGGAACAGGGACATGATTTATGTTTCGGTTTGGAAACATCTCAATCGATACAGAAAGCGCATTTTTTCCTTTAAATGTGACCAACAAATGTCACACCCAATGGTCACACCACATCACATTTAGCGTCTGACGTGGATGACGTCAGACACAACGTCATAGAGGTGCTGCGTCAAAGCTAAAGCAACGATAGCTCGGTTATTTTCACACAGTGTATTCAAAATCCATAGGTGGCGTTTATAAATAAGTGTGGAATTAATCAAATTGATAGATTCTACAGATTTGTTATTCGTTTATGTGTTTTCAGGTCGCTTTCGGCGCCGTTGTTTCATTTAACGGCGTGTGTAGTTTCTTACCTGGTTTTAAGCACTCAAGGAAGTTGCCAATGGACTACAAACCTACGGTGCTACATCGAAATGCTTCCCCCGAATTGCAGCGTAACATATATTTGTCAATCTTCTGCGTCAGTCTTTTTAGGGGGGGGGGGGGGGTAACCTTAAACATTACCTCTTTATTTAAATCACTTAATATATATGGCTTATATTTAGTACCGGCTCGTAAACATTATTCGCAACTCAGCCCAAAAATAGAAAAAGGTCATTGTACTCACGCGAATCGATCCTTCTTGTGAAGAAAACGCAACAAGAAATTGAATCAAAAGGATGTCAGCTGCCGCGGTGGTTCATATTCGGTTGTTACACGCTAATAACGCCCGTACCGAGTGTGCAGTGGATACCGTATCCGTCCATTATGGGTAAGATTGGGGGTAAAAGATCCAGAACAGACCCGTACAGTAGAGGAAGGGGCCGCTCGGATTGCCCTTTCTCACTTCTTCTAGTTCCTCCCCTTCTGACTCCCACAGCCGGCCGTGTGAAATGTGTTAAAAACATTAGGATAATTTACAAAGTACTTGCCTTAATTGTTTAAACGCATTATATGCCTGGAATATGACTTCAGTCAGGCATTAGGAACATACATTAGCAAATAGGTGTTGTGTTAATTGTTATTGTTGGGTAAAGTGCAGTTTATTTTAGGGTTTCTACAGTGGTAGCAGCATGCCCAAATTCAATAATGTTTCTTCTTCAATGCCTAAACGAAAAGGTTTAATACTACAAAGGTTAAAAACAAATAAACAAATTATGCATTTATAATATCTAAAAGTTTGTATCGTGTCCAGTACACAAAGGAATAATTGAAAATGTATAGATTTAAAAGCAAATTGGACAAACTTTGGATTAACAACAAGCCCTTTTAACAGAAAGTTTGATTGATATCCATGTTATAATCACATCTACACTACTCTATCCATGTTATAATCACATCTACACTACTCTATCCATGTTATTATCACATCTACACTTCCCTATCCATGTTATAATCACATCTATACTTCCCTATCCATGTTATTATCACATCTATACTTCCCTATCCATGTTATAATCACATCTACACTACTCTATCCATGTTATTATCACATCTACACTACTCTATCCATGTTATAATCACATCTACACTTCCCTATCCATGTTATTATCACATCTACACTACTCTATCCATGTTATTATCACATCTACACTTCCCTATCCATGTTATAATCACATCTACACTACTCTATCCATGTTATAATCACATCTACACTACTCTATCCATGTTATTATCACATCTATACTTCCCTATCCATGTTATAATCACATCTACACTTCCCTATCCATGTTATTATCACATCTACACTACTCTATCCATGTTATTATCACATCTACACTTCCCTATCCATGTTATTATCACATCTACACTACTCTATCCATGTTATAATCACATCTACACTTCTCTATCCATGTTATAATCACATCTACACTTCCCTATTCATGTTATAATCACATCTATACTTCCCTATCCATGTTATAATCACATCTACACTTCCCTATCCATGTTATAATCACATCTACACTACTCTATCCATGTTATTATCACATCTATACTTCCCTATCCATGTTATAATCACATCTACACTACTCTATCCATGTTATTATCACATCTATACTTCCCTATCCATGTTATTATCACATCTACACTACTCTATCCATGTTATAATCACATCTACACTTCCCTATCCATGTTATTATCACATCTACACTTCCCTATCCATGTTATAATCACATCTACACTACTCTATCCATGTTATAATCACATCGACACTTCTCTATCCATGTTATAATCACATCTACACTACTCTATCCATGTTATAATCACATCTACACTACTCTATCTATGTTATTATCACATCTATACTTCCCTATCCATGTTATAATCACATCTACACTTCCCTATCCATGTTATTATCACATCTACACTACTCTATCCATGTTATTATCACATCTACACTTCCCTATCCATGTTATTATCACATCTACACTACTCTATCCATGTTATAATCACATCTACACTTCTCTATCCATGTTATAATCACATCTACACTTCCCTATTCATGTTATAATCACATCTATACTTCCCTATCCATGTTATAATCACATCTACAATTCCCTATCCATGTTATTATCACATCTATACTTCCCTATCCATGTTATTATCACATCTACACTTCCCTATCCATGTTATTATCACATCTACACTTCCCTATCCATGTTATAATCACATCTATACTTCCCTATCCATGTTATAATCACATCTATACTTCCCTATCAATGTTATAATCACATCTACACTACTCTATTCATGTTATAATCACATCTACACTTCCCTATCCATGTTATAATCACATCTACTCTTCCCTATCCATGTTATTATCACATCTACACTTCCCTATCCATGTTATAATCACATCTATACTTCCCTATCAATGTTATAATCACATCTACACTACTCTATTCATGTTATAATCACATCTACACTTCCCTATCCATGTTATTATCACATCTATACTTCCCTATCCATGTTATTATCACATCTATACTTCCCTATCAATGTTATTATCACATCTACACTTCCCTATCCATGTTATTATCACATCTACACTTCCCTATCCATGTTATAATCACATCTATACTTCCCTATCCATGTTATAATCACATCTACACTTCCCTATCCATGTTATAATCACATCTACACTTCCCTATCCATGTGATAATCACATCTACACTTCCCTATCCATGTTATAATCACATCTACACTTCCCTATCCATGTTATAATCACATCTACACTTCTCTATCCATGTTATTTTCCCATTTTGGGTATTCTCCATCTTTGTTAAATCAAGTGTTGTGAAGTCTGTGAGATTTATCTGAAAACCTGTACGAATCAGGACCAGGACGATCTCAATATAAAAGCTTTATTTCGTCAGGATACAAAACGCTGCAGTCGGTTTTGAATAATAAGAACAAGTGAAATAGACCTTTATAGACGTCTGTAGCGACTGATGACATAAAAACGTCCCAAAAAGGTCACATCCAGGTCCAAAGGAAGACTAAAATACCCTTTTCCGAGACATAAAAGGATGTTCCCTTTCATTTATATCAGTATTTAATAAGACAAAGCTTCAAAGTAACATTAGTGACCGTTGTTACGTCATCAGTCGCTACAGATCATTTCCAATCGACAATAACATCAGCAAAACAGTCCCTTTTCATCCCTTTTTTTTAATTTAAGTTATTGTCTTTTCAGTAGCAGAAACATATAATGTCCAGTGTTGAATTAAAGTGTAAAAATAATAATTCTACATGCAATTAATGAACACATACAAAATAAATAAATCCTTATCACACCATTATTCTGCGGGCTTGTGTGCTCTCATTCATCAGCTACTTGTAATTATTAAACTGTTTATTGCCCGGATCGACATTTCTTTGGTTTTGTTCATTATTTATTTCAACAAACGGTAACACTATATAATAACTTCACCTTATTTAGCCCTAATAAATGATGCATAAACAATTCATTAGTTGAAGCCATAGATATAATAATTGGAGATAGATTAATACCTATTCAGCCCCGTTCATAATAAAGCTCCCGAGTCCTGTGTGAAACTTACATGGCTGCTCACTCTCCTCCTAAAAGGCGGGAAGCCCTGCGCTCGTGGGCGGAGCCTCCACAGAGCTCCAGAGCTTGATGACAGGCTCTGGAGTCTGGGTCATAGCGATTTTTAGAAAAAGAAAAAAGGTCTGAAGTCTCATTGGAATCAACGCTCCCAAGTGTCTCTTGGAGTCGCCCCTGGCCACAAGGGGGCGGTATTACAGCAATGTCAGCTCCCCGCCTTAAGGGCCACAGAGAAGCACGTTCCTCGCCCCATTAGTTAAAGCAGAACTAAGTAACTCATGCCCCTAGAGGCCATAAGCGGCACTGCAGGTGTTTTCTACTCACTAATTGTCCGTGAGAGTAAATACTACGTTGACACAAAAGACAAAGGGAGAGAGGGAGAATACTGTTTAAGTGGTTAGCTTTGCCCGTTAGCCTGTTAGCTTCTTCTTCCTGATTACATTAGTGTGTATTGGTGACTCCGACCCGGTGGCAGCAAAGTTGCAATTGTAGTTTTCTGGCCAGAGACACCAGGGGGAGATGAAAGACCCCCCAGTCATCCCATTAACACTTGTATCACCCTCAGAGGGACGACGGGAAGGATTTATGAAGGTAAACACGTTACTTTGTTCTACTAAGTGTGACTACAACACAATAATTCTCATATTAAGGGTTCTTCACATACTTGACTCATTCATTGTTAAGTCGTTATTGAGTATTAATCACACACTCTTAAGGCTAAATAAGGTGCAGTTATTATAAAGCGTCACCGAACAAACCTATTACTCTAGATTGAATTTATTTATGTGAATTTTCTGTTTATTGTCAAGTGTTTGTTTGAAAGAGTCTTTATTGTGTTTCGTTTTCGATCGCGTTCTTTCTCGTCCGATCTTCATAGAAAAATGTGCTGGTTTCGACGCTTCGACCTCGTCCCGTCAACAGCCGTCCGTTCTGTGAGAAAAATCAAATACAAAATGCCTTGTGCTTCGTTAC